>JAJIBD010031957.1:0-100994 GCA_021461705.1 Cryptotis parvus | reverse complement strand
GATGCTTCTCAGGTTAGGGGCCTGGACATGGGGCTGCCGAGTCCTGTGGGCTGGCCCATTTAAGGGCCGTTGGAGGCACCGGTCGCTTCCACTGGCTCCAAATTCCCTTCTCCCTACGGATCAACGCAAAGCTCGGGCCTCCGGCTGCAGGGGAGACCAGAGGGGGAGCCGGCGGGGCATGAGCTCACACTTTTGCATACAGCCTGCCCACCCCTGGGAGGCGTTATTTCAGTTGTCTGCAGAGATTTTTTTAACTAAATTTTTCTATTGTTGGAGTCACCTTGTGCTCCAGGGGTTCTTCCTAGCTCTGCAGTCAGGAATTACTCCCTGGCGGAGCTCGGGGACCATATGGGATGCCATAAGCCCGGCGCCACGTGAAGGCAAATGCTGTCCCAGCTTTGGACTACCGACTCTCATCACTCCTCCTCAGGTCATGCTTTATAACAATCCCACCCTGGTTTTGTTTTTGTTTTGTTTTATTAAGGGCTAAGCACTTCGAAATTCTTAGCCACGAGTTCCTCCTGGTCCCCAGATTTTGTCTCTAATCAGTTGATCCAGTGTTGGGGCCCTGGGCGCAGGGTAAGGCCAGGGTCTCCTCGTCCCAGCCGGGGTCCACACGGCTCCTTTCCTCGGAGAAGCCCATCACAGGGCTCCCCTGCTGTGGGGGGAGGCCAGGCCTCCACTTCCAGCAGGTGGTCTCCCAGATACCCCAACTCTGACCTCCCGCCTCCTAGAAATTGGATTCTTGGTGTGGCGGGAAGCGAAAAGAATCAAGAATTCTCTGCGTTCCACATGCCCCCCCCGACCAAGTCGTGTCCCCTCAGTTGGTGGAGCTTTGTGTACCTAAAAGGCTCGGCACTCTGGGACATTAAGTTCTGTTTGGGTCGGGGGACTGACTTTAGGGCCTTCGTCCAAGACCCTCTGTGGGACCCTCCTGCAGCATGAAACCGGGCTTATCTTGGGAGTAGCGTCTTGGCCCATGGTATTGGCTTCTTTCATTTTTCCAGGGCTTGGTGGGGCCCCAGTTCAGCCTTCCCTGGGCAGAGCTGAGCTCTGTGGCTCTGCACAGGAGAGACCCGCGGCAGAGCTGGATGGGGAACTTGGCCGGCTGCCCTGCACGAGGCCAGCTGTCCTTCCTGGGTGGTCTGAGGTCCTCAGTGGTTAGTGGAGGTGGGGAAGACACGCAAGCTGGGCGGGGCTAAACTGACACGTGGTGGGTCACTCGCTGTGGCGGGCCTGGGGCTCCCACGTCCCGGCGTGAAGTGGGCGGGACGGGAGGACGAGACAGATGCTGGCCGGACAGATGTCAGGGCTGGGAGCGGCCCGACTCAGGGGTCCATGGAAAGAGCCCCCGGCCGTGGGGAGCGGGACGTGCGTGTTGAGCCACCAGGCCCCAGCCAGGAGCGCGGAGGGAGTCAGTCCCGAGCCCTGGGTCAGAGCGTCCTCGTGCACCCCCATGCTGGGGTGGCCCTCCCCGGCCTGCGTCCGCATCCATGTCGTCCCAGGGACCCTGGTGCCCTTACTGTTGATGGGAAGCCGCTGGAATGTGACCTCCACCTCTTCTGCGAGTGCTCCTGGGCGGACCTGGCCTGGGAAACAGGAAGGGCCGTGATGGGGTGGAAGCCCCTGGCCTTGGAGTGGGACGTGGGAAGGAAGACGGGGTCTCACCACACCCCAGCGGGCCTGTGTGGCTGGTGCTCGGGGCCGAGCCTGTCCGCAGGGTGAGCAGGGACCGGTCTGTGGCCGAAGGCGGGCGCCGAGCAGGGGTGGAGAGGCCGAGAGGGCGTCGGCCGCCTGAAGTGGACTGCGCAGGCGGTGCCCGGCCTGCAGCCCATTTGGGGACCGAGTGTTCGGCCCCCAGCAGGGGCCGCAGGGTGAGGTGGGGCCATCGTGCCTGCTCTGCGTTCTGCCCAGGCGGGCCCTCAGCTGCACTGGGCAGTCATCGCCCCTAGGGGCTCCCCATGCGCCCCTGGGGAGTCACTGCCCTCTGGGTGACAAGCTGCCCCTGAGGGCCGCTGGCTTGGGAGCTTTGTCTCTGACTGCAGCCGTGGGCTCGGTTCCCAGCGCCCTGTGGAGGCGGCCTTTCCACCGCATTGGCTGGTCTCCCGATTGTGCCTCTCAGACACCCCCTGGACATGGTCTAGCTGAGTGGAGTCTTGTCCTGCTCTCCACTTGGGGCCACCTCCACTCTAAGCTCAGCCTGGACAGTGGCTGTACAAACACTCTCCCTCAACTCCTGACTCCCGACTGCTTGATCCACTTGCAAGCTCCGAGGAAGGGCCTCGGTGGAGGAAACAGAGCCTGGTTTGGGGGGACCTACATGACAGTACTCAGGGCTAAATCCTGACGCGGGTCACTCCTGGCGGTGCTCAGGGATCACTCCCTTCCTGTTCAGGGCTTACTCCTGGCTCTGCTTAGGACTCACTCTTGGCAGTGCTCAGGGGTCACTCCTGACTGTGCTCGGGTCACTCCTGACTGTGCCCGGGTCACTCCTGACTGTGCTCAGGGTCACTCCTGACTGTGCTCGGGTAACTCCTGACTGTGCCCGGGTCACTCCTGACAGTGCCCGGGTCACTCCTGACTGTGCTCAGGGGTCACTCCTGACAGTGCCCGGGTCACTCCTGACTGTGCTCGGGTCACTCCTGACTGTGCCCGGGGTCACTCCTGACTGTGCTCGGGTCACTCCTGACTGTGCCGGGGTCACTCCTGACAGTGCCCGGGGTCACTCCTGACTGTGCCGGGTCACTCCTGACTGTGCCGTCACTCCTGACTGTGCCCGGGTCACCCTGATGGTGCCCGGGTCACTCCTGACTGTGCTTCGGGGTAACTCCTGACTGTGCCGGGGTCACTCCTGGCGGTGCCAGGGTCACTCCTGACTATGCCCGGGTCACTCTGACTGTGCCCGGGTCACTCCTGACTGAGCTAGGGGTCATCTGACTGTGCCCGGGTCACTCTGACTATGCCCGGGTCATCCCTGACTGTGCCCGGGTCACTCCTGACTGTGCCGGTAACTCCTGACTGTGCCCGGGTCACTCCTGACTGTGCCCGGGTCACTCCTGACTGTGCCCGGGGTCACTCCTGACTGTGCCCGGGTCACTCCTGACTGTGCCCGGGTCACTCCTGACTGTGCCCGGGGTCACTCCCTGACGGTGCCCGGTCACTCCTGACTGTGCCCGGGTCACTCCTGACTGTGCTAAGGGTCATCCTGACTGTGCCCGGGTCACTCCTGACTGTGCCGGGTCATCCTGACTAATGCCCGGGTCATCCTGACTGTGCCCGGGTCACTCCTGACTGTGCCGGGGGTCACTCCTGACTGTGCCGGGGTCACTCCTGACTGTGCCCGGGTCACTCCTGACTGTGCCGGGGTCACTCCTGACTGTGCCCGGGTCACTCCTGACTGTGCCGGGTCACTCCTGACTGTGCCGGGGTCACTCCTGACTGTGCCGGGGTCACTCCCTGATTGTGCCCGGGTCACTCCTGACTGTGCCCGGGTCACTCCTGACTGTGCCCGGGGTCACTCCTGACTGTGCTCGGGTCACTCTGATGGTGCGGGGTCACCCTAACTGTGCTTGGGGTCACTCCTGACTGTGCTCGGGGTCACTCCTGACGGTGCCCGGGTCACTCCTGACTGTGCCCGGGTCCTCCTGACTGTGCCCGGGTCACTCCTGACTGTGCCCGGGTCACTCCTGACTGTGCCCGGGTCACCCTGACTGTGCTAAGGGTCATCCTGACTGTGCCGGGGTCACTCCTGACGTGCCCGGGGTCATCCTGACTGTGCCCGGGTCACTCCTGACTGTGCCCGGGTCACTCCTGACTGTGCCCGGGTCGCTCCTGACTGTGCCCGGGGTCACTCCTGATGGTGCCGGGTCACTCCTAACTGTGCTTGGGGTCACTCCTGACTGTGCTCGGGATTCGCTCCTAACTGTGCTCCAGGGTCACTCCTGACTGCTCAGGGTCACTCCTAACTGTGCTCAGGGTTCATTCACTCCTCACTGTGTTCAGGGATCACTCCTGGCGGTGCTCAGAGAGGCCCTGGGGGGTATCGGGATGGAACCTGGGTCAGCCACCCGCCAGCAAGCGCCCCACCCGCCATCTCTACTGGATCTCTGGCCCCCAAGTCTGTTTCTGAGCCAGAGTCCTCTGTGGTGGATCACACAGGCACCACCTTCCCTTGCTCTGTGCTCAGGGCTGGGCTCAGGCTTGCTCCCTAAAGGAAGGGGCCAGGGGCCATGTCGCCAACACTGAGCCTGCACAGAGGGTGGGTCCCTCACTCCAAGACCTGCCCGCGGCTTTCTGGAGGAGGCAGCCAGAGATGCTGCATGGGGGCCGGGAGGAGAGCACAGCAGGGAGCAAGAGCCTGAACACCGTGTGGGGCTCCTGGCAGCTCAGGGCAGGGAAAGCTCCAGGAGGGAGGCAGAGGGTGCCTGGCCAGGAGGGGCTCGGCCCTCCCAGGGGCTGGAGGCACAGGGGGTGCCGGGCGCCTCAGGGGGTCTCAGTGGGCATTTGACGCCTTGAGCATCAAAACCCCCAAGCAGCCCCAGCCAAGTGCCGGGATCTGGGGTCTGCTCGTGTCGGGTCTCCGATTCCGAGAGCGACGTGCTGGTTTAAAGTTCCTGCAGGTCCTGACAAGTTTCTCCCCCTTCTGGGCTCTTGTTCACCGGTTGCTCGTGTGTGTCCCCAGACGCTGACACTGGGCGGCGTGACTTCAGGGGGCCCGAGCTCCCCTTCTCGTCCCCATGTCCTGTCGCCTTTGGGAACGAGGCCGTGGGGCCCAGAGGAAGGCCCGGCGTGGTCACAATGCCAGCACCGTCGTGGAGCTGGGCAGGCGGAAATCGTAGCGTCGGCAGCCGTCGAGTATTGCTGACTCTGCGGTCTGTAGGGTCCGATGAGGTCAAGTGGGAAAACCGCCTCCCGGGGACTTCGTAGGGCTCACGGCCTCACGGAGGCATGTAGGGCGGCTCCCGCGTCAGCCAGGACTGGACTAGTGGAAATGACGGGTTAAGCAGCATGGCGGAACTAAGCGGACAGCGGTTCTGCTTCGTAGCATCTTCCCGTGGTGTTTCTGAAGAATTGGAGTGTTCTCTACAGGACAACAGGTGACTTGTGGGCTCGGTCCTCAGGCAGCCCAGGGGCACAACCCCGCCTGCCCACACAGGTTCGGGATACGGCCGGCACCACAATGAAAGAGGTGCCTGACTCCCGGACGGAGCGGGGTGAGCTGTGTGTGGTTGGTTTCCCGACTCCCGGACGGAGCGGTGAGCTGTGTGTGGTTGGTTTCCTGACTCCTGGGGATAGAGCGGTGAGCTGTGTGTGGTTGGTTTCCCCTGGACTCCCTGGGGACGGAGCGGGTGAGCTGTGTGTGGTTGGTTTCCCATTCTCGTCATGTTCCCAGCTGAGCAGCACCTGTGTTTCTAGGTGTCAGGAGAGAGGCCAAAGGGGGTCAGAGAGAGAGGAGAGGGATGTCAGAGAGAGGAGGAGGGTGTCAGAGAGAGGAGGAGGAGGGTGTCAGAGAGAAGGAGGGTGTCAGAGAGAAGGAGGGTGTCAGAGAGAGGAGGAGGGTATCAGAGAGAGGAGGAGGGTGTCAGAGAGAGGAGGAGGGTGTCAGGAGAGAGGAGGAGGGTATCAGAGAGAGGAGGAGGGTGTCAGAGAGAGGAGGAGGGTGTCAGAGAGAAGGAGGGTGTCAGAGAGAAGGAGGGTGTCAGAGAGAGGAGGGAGGGTATCAGAGAGAGGAGGAGGGTGTCAGAGAGAGGAGAGGAGGTGTCAGAGAGAAGGAGGGTGTCAGAGAGAGAGGAGGGTGTCAGAGAGAGAGGAGGGTGTCAGAGAGAGGAGGAGGGTGTCAGAGAGAGGAGGAGGGTGTCAGAGAGAGGAGGAGGGTGTCAGAGAGAGAGGAGGAGGGTGTCAGAGAGAAGGAGGGTGTCAGAGAGAAGGAGGGTGTCAGAGAGAGGAGGAGGGTGTCAGAGAGAGGGAGGAGGGTGTCAGAGAGAAGGAGGGTGTCAGAGAGAAGGAGGGTGTCAGAGAGAGGAGGAGGGTGTCAGAGAGAGGAGGAGGGTGTCAGAGAGAGAGGAGGGTGTCAGAGAGAAGGAGGGTGTCAGAGAGAAGAGGAGGGTATCAGAGAGAGGAGGAGGGTGTCAGAGAGAGGAGGGGTGTCAGAGAGAGGAGGAGGGTGTCAGAGAGAGGAGGGTGTCAGAGAGAGGAGGAGGGTGTCAGAGAGAGGGAGGAGGGTGTCAGAGAGAGAGAGGGTGTCAGAGAGAGGAGGGTGTCAGAGAGAAGGAGGAGAGGTACAGAGAGAGGAGGAGGGTGTCAGAGAGAGGAGGAGGGTGTCAGAGAGAAGGAGGGTGTCAGAGAGAAGGAGGGTGTCAGAGAGAAGAGGAGGGTATCAGAGAGAGGAGGAGGGTGTCAGAGAGAGAGAGGGTGTCAGAGAGAAGGAGGAGGGTGTCAGAGAGAGGAGGAGGGTGTCAGAGAGAGGAGGAGGGTGTCAGAGAGAAGGAGGGTGTCAGAGAGAAGGAGGGTGTCAGAGAGAGGAGGAGGTGTCAGAGAGAGGAGGAGGGTGTCAGAGAGAAGGAGGGTGTCAGAGAGAAGGGAGGGTGTCAGAGAGAGGAGGAGGGTGTCGAGAGAGGAGGAGGGTGTCAGAGAGGAGGAGGGTCAGAGAGAGGAGGAGGGTGTCAGAGAGAGGAGGGTGTCAGAGAGAGGAGGAGGGGTGTCAGAGAGAGGAGGAGGGTGTCAGAGAGAGGGAGGGTGTCAGAGAGAGGAGGGTGTCAGAGAGAAGGAGGAGGGTATCAGAGAGAGAGGAGGGTGTCAGAGAGAGGAGGGGGGTGTCAGAGAGAAGGAGGGTGTCAGAGAGAAGGAGGGTGTCAGAGAGAGGAGGAGGGTATCAGAGAGAGGAGGAGGGGTGTCAGAGAGAGGAGGGTGTCAGAGAGAGAGGAGGGTGTCAGAGAGAGGAGGAGGGTGTCAGAGAGAAGGAGGGTGTCAGAGAGAGGAGGAGGGTGTCAGAGAGAGGAGGAGGGTGTCAGAGAGAGGAGGGTGTCAGAGAGAGGAGGGAGTCAGAGAGAGGAGGGTGTCAGAGAGAGGAGGAGGGTGTCAGAGAGAGGAGGGTGTCAGAGAGAGGAGGGAGGTGTCAGAGGAGGAGGGTGTCAGAGAGAGGAGGGTGTCAGAGAGGAGGAGGGTGTCAGAGAGAGGGAGGGTGTCAGAGAGAGGAGGGTGTCAGAGAGAGGAGGAGGGTGTCAGAGAGAGGAGGGGAGGGTGTCAGAGAGGAAGGAGGGAGGGGTGTCAGAGAGAGGAGGAGGGTGTCAGAGAGAGGAGGGTGTCAGAGAGAGGAGGAGGGTATCAGAGAGGAGGAGGGTGTCAGAGAGAGGAGGAGGGTGTCAGAGAGGAGGAGGGGGTCAGAGAGGAGGAGGGTGTCAGAGAGGAGGAGGGGTGTCAGAGAGAGGAGGGTGTCAGAGAGGAGGAGGGTGTCAGAGAAGGAGGGGTGTGGAGAGAGGAGGAGGGTGTCAGGAGAGAGGAGGAGGGTGTCAGAGAGAGGAGGAGGGTGTCAGAGAGAGGAGGAGGGTGTCAGAGAGAGGAGGAGGGTGTCAGAGAGAGGGGAGGGTGTCAGAGAGAGGAGGAGGGTGTCAGAGAGAGGAGGAGGGTGTCAGAGAGAGGAGGAGGGTGTCAGAGAGAGGAGGAGGTGTCAGAGAGAGGAGGAGGTGCGGAGAGAGGAGGGGGAGGGGTGTAGAGAGGGAGGGGGTGTAGAGAGGAGGAGGGTGTCAGAGAGTTCCTCGTGTTCGCCTTTCAGTGGGGAGCGAATCAGGGTGGGCTGTCATGTCTGTGAGCAATGGGGGTGTCCCTGGGGCTGGTATGTCTGCCTTTGATTGGTCACTCTGGTGGGCTGGTTATTGATGGGTCACTCTGGTGGGCTGGTTATTGATTGGTCACTTGGTGGGCTGGTTTTTGTTGGGGTCACTCTGGTGGGCTGGTTATTGATGGGTCACTCTGGTGGGCTGGTTATTGTTAGGTCACTCTGGTGGACTGGTTATTGATGGGTCACTCTGGTGGGCTGGTTATTGATGGGTCACTCTGGTGGGCTGTTTATGAGTCATTTGGGCTGGTTATTGATGGGGGTCACTGGTGGGCTGGTTATTGTTGGGGTCACCTGGGCTGGTTATTGTTGGGGTCACTGGTGGGCTGGTTATTGTTGGGGTCACTCTGGTGGGCTAGTTATTGTTGGGTCACTGGTGGGCTGGTTATTGATGGGTCACTCTGGTGGGCTGGTTATTGATGGGTCACTCTGGTGGGCTGGTTATTGATGGGTCACTGGTGGGCTGGTTATTGATGGGTCACTGGTGGGCTGGCGTGTCTGCTACTGATGGGTAACTCTGGTGGGCTGGTGTCTGAGTGGGGATACTCAGCGTTAGGGGCCACTGAGTGTGACGGGGAGCGGCCAGTGCAAGTCCCTGCCCTCCCGGCACTCACGTCCTCCGCATCACTTGCACTTAAAGTGTCCCCTGCTCTTCCGCTCCCGTCCCTTCTGCTGTGATGGCCGCACCCGGCCACTGCTTCCCTCAGTGGTATGAGCTCGGACCCAGGCCAGGGCAGCTTCTCAGCTCAGTGATCCAGACGGACTCACAGAAAGTGCCTGCGGCTTCCCTGGGGGGGCCGGGGTCAGCGGAAACTGGGCAGGGCCTGGAGTGGAGAGCCGGTGGCCCTCCTCCCAGTAGGAACCGCTGGCCGCCGCAGCTGCCGGGGGGCCCGCCACTTTCCTCTCTTGTCCTCCTGGGGGCTTGTGCTTGGGGTGGGTGTGATCTGGGCAGAGCCTTTCCGTCCTGCCCCTCTGGTCATCACCTCACAGCTGCCACCTCGTCCGGGGCTTAGTCTCGTGTGTTTGCTGCTGTTCGCTTTAGAGATTCATATCCTGCATTAGAGGGACGCCTCCCGGGATTGACTTTCACTTCCTGACTTTCTCCTCTCAGCATCACCCTCCAGGCCTGTCTGTCCCTTGAAAGGCGTGAAGGCGCGGTCTTGTCTCCTTTTCAGGGCAGAGTAGTATTCTATCAAGTCTGTTAACCACTGCTTCCATGTTTGATCGTCTGCCAATGACTGTTTTGGTTGATGCCGTGTTGGCTGCTATAAATCAGCTGCTGTGAACATGGGGTGCCACTCTCTTCATATCCGTTATAAGGAAAACAAAACACAGATGGGGATATTGCTTAGCTCAGTGTTTCGTGTTTTGTTTTGGGGGCCACACCGAGCAATACTTAGGAGTTACTCCTGGTTCTGCACTCAAGAATCACGTCTGGCAGTGCTTGGGGACCATCGAGGATGCCGGGATCGAACCCAGGTTGTCCACATGCAAGGCAAGCGCCCTCTCTGCCGTGCTGTCGCTGCGCTATCAGTTTTGTTCTTGGTGTGGCAGGTGTATCACATGTGATATGCTTGAGAAGTGTGAACAGTTTCATCACATGATCCTTGAGAAGCCCGTGAGTGTGAACGATCCATCACGTGTGATCTCCCGAGAAGCCAGTGAGTGAAGTTTCCATCACGTGTGATCTCCCAAGAAGCCAGTGAGTGTGAATGGTTTCCCTCACATGTGATCTGCTTGAGAAGGAAGTGTGAAGTTACCATCACACGATCTCCTGAGAGCCAGCGAGTGTGAACGGTTCCCCATTGTGTGTGATCTCCTGAGGAGCCAGCGAGTGTGAACGGTTCCCATTGTGTGTGATCTCCTGAGGAGCCAGCGAGTGTGAACGGTTCCCATTGTGTGTGATCTCCTGAGGAGCCAGTGAGTGTGAACGGTTCCCATTGTGTGTGATCTCCTGAGGAGCCAGCGAGTGTGAACGGTTCCCATTGTGTGTGATCTCCTGAGGAGCCAGTGAGTGTGAAGCGGTTCCCATTGCGTGTGATCTCCTGAGGAGCCAGCGAGTGTGAACGGTTCCCATTGTGTGTGATCTCCCTGAGAGCCAGTGAGTGTGAGACGGTTCCCATTGTGTGTGATCTCCTGAGGAGCCAGTGAGTGTGAACGGTTCCCATTGTGTGTGATCTCCTGAGGAGCCAGCGAGTGTGAACGGTTCCCATTGCGTGTGATCTCCTGAGGAGCCAGCGAGTGTGAAGCGGTTCCCATTGCGTGTGATCTCCTGAGGAGCCAGTGAGTGTGAACGGTTCCCATTGCGTGTGATCTCCTGAGGAGCCAGTGAGTGTGAACGGTTCCCATTGTGTGTGATCTCCTGAGGAGCCAGTGAGTGTGAACGGTTCCCATTGTGTGTGATCTCCTGAGGGAGCCAGTGAGTGTGAGCGGTTCCCATTGCGTGTGATCTCCTGAGGGGCCAGTGAGTGTGAACGGTTCCCCATTGTGTGTGATCTCCTGAGGGGCCAGTGAGTGTGAACGGTTTCCATTGGGCGTGTGATCTCCTGAGGAGCCAGTGAGTGTGAACGGTTCCCATTGCGTGTGATCTCCTGAGGAGCCAGTGAGTGTGAACGGTTTCCGTGCCAGCTCCTCTCTGGTCCTGCTCTCTGCACCGCACCCCTGGCAGAAATAAGGCAGTGGAGCCGCCTCTATCAGTCACTGTTTCACCAACGCTGTCTCTGTCGCTTGGATCTGTTCCATCTCTTCTCGCTTGGACATACTCTGAGTCCTTGGGCATATTTGCTTGTGATATTTTTAGCAGTTTCCCCGGATGGAGAGAGCCTTCAGAAGCGTGCGGACGTGTTGCCGGTACCCTAACCCTGTGTGCCTGTGAGCGGCGCGATTTGCCGCCCGTGGTCTCATCTCGTGGTGTGTCTGTCAGACAAATGCCCATCCCCGACTCATCTCTGCCGATGCGCCGGGCTTGGCCTGTCCTGCTCTGCACAAGGGGAGAGGGAAGAGGAGGCGGCACATTCGGGGCTGTTGGCCGTCAGCCTGCTTGGAGCCAGGCGAGGAAGCTCATCGCCGTTGGAGGAACCCACCGCCGTGGCTGCGTGCAGACCCCAGCCGGGCGGGAGCAGGCGGGGTGGGGAGCTGAGGGCAGCACCATCACCTCGCTGCTGGACGGAAAGGGGAGCCCGGGTCAGCCGTGTGCGTCTCTGTGGGCTGTGTGACAGCCGGAGACTGTTGGATAGATGCTCCCAGAGGCTGCTTCCCACCGGTGAGTTTGCTCCTTGCCCGTGAGTCTGGTAGGTGGCCCTGCCACACCTCGGGAGGCCGCGGTCTTGGCCCCGGGCTCTGGCTCGAGCAGAGCCCCATAACCCAGGCTACAGGCAGGCCCGTGAGTGCACACGCCTCCAGCCTGCCGGGAGTCCAAACATGGCATCTGTCTGCTGGGAAACAGTGCTCTGCACGGAGTCCGGTGGCGGCGGGTGTCGCGTAGGTCTGCGGGGAAACAGCGCCCTGCACAGGAGTTCTGGGAGTCCGGGTGTCGCGTCTGTCTGCGGGGAAACAGCGCCCTGCACAGGAGTTCTGGGAGTCCGAGTGTCACATCTGTCTGCGGGGAAACAGCGCTCTGCACGGGAGTCCCCAGCACGTCTGAACCACCCGTGTCTGCTGCTGGAAGGGAGATCTTTGAAAGGCAGAAGGGTCAGAGCAGTGAGGGGACTTTATGGGGCATTGGGGAGAATCGGGGCCTCGGAGTTCTCCACGGGAGCTGAGGAGTCCCCCGACTGGCAGTGGCGCTGTCTCTAACCCCCTCTGACCTCAGGATCCCACCTGGGCCCCTGCCGCGTGGACGAGGGAGGAGGGAGCTGTGGGTGTGTGAGGAAGGCGCGGCCGCCCCGCCCCTGCAGCCCCGCCCGCTCCCCTTGGCCCTGCTGGAGCCCCTCATGCTGAGTGCCCGTTACCTTCTGTGTGGTTTCAGCTTTGGTTTGGGGCCACGCCTGGCGCTGCTCAGGGGTCCGCTGGGTCAGCCCAGTGCAAGGCAAAAGCCGTAAACCGCTGCTCCCACCTCCCATTATGGCCAGTCTCCCCGGACCGCAGGGGCCCCCGCAGGCTGTGTCGGCTGCTGAGAGCAGCAGGAGCGCTCGGGCACCTGATACCTGGGGCCAGCTCTGTAGCGCTGGGCTTCTCCAGCTGGCCTGAGAGCATGGGGACCACATGGGGACCAAGACGTCCAGGCCAGGTCGCAGGCTTCTCCAGCTGGCCTGAGAGCATGGGGACCACATGGGGACCAAGACGTCCAGGCCAGGTCGCAGGCTTCTCCAGCTGGCCTGAGAGCATGGGGACCACATGGGGACCAAGACGTCCAGCCCAGGTCGAGGCGGAGAGTCGGCGCAGTGCACAGCCCGGCAGCTCTGCACGCCCTAGATGCCAGTCTAAACTCGGGGCTCCTGACCCACCTGCCTCCCACCCACAACTCCCACAGGTGCTCCAGGCTGCCACGACCTCCAGACACGTGTGTGTGTGTGTCTGTGTTAGCATCAGTGTTTATGTCAGTGTGATGTGTTCATGTGTTCATGTCTCTGTGTGTGTGTTGGTGTGTTTCGTGTCTATGTGTATGAGTCTGTTTCTTTGTGTTTGTTTCTCTGAGTCTGTGTGTTTGTGTGTGTATCTGTGTATGTATCTTTGTGTGTTTGTGTGTTTTTATCTCTGTCTCTATCTGTATGTGTCTGTCTATCTGTATCTGTGTGTCTGTGTTTGTAACTTTGTGTCTTCATCTGTTTGTGTGTTTGTGTGTCTGTGTAGTGCAGCGTTTTCTGCTCAGCAGAGAAGCATCGTTCATGCAGTGACCCGAAGTCCCATCATATGCCCCTAGATCCCAGAGTGAAGGGTCACGAGGTTGGAAGAACCGGCGCCCACATTGCAGGGGCGCAGTGTGGTGGGCAGGGGGTGGCACGGGGACTAGAGCCCAGTGCAGTGTGGTCAGGAGCGTGGGGTGGATGTGGCGAGGGGAGCACTCAGCCAGCAGAGAGCAGGCCCCGCCCTGCGGGGCCTATGAGTGGGGCTTGTGTGAAGGGGCGGGGCGGCCCAGGGGCAGGCCGAGCAGGAGCGTCCCTCAACGTTGGGGCCTCTCCAGGTTGACCAGAGAAAAGCACAGAACACGCCTGTCTGCAGAAAAATGGTCGTGCTCCCGCAACAGTGCTCCAGCGGGGTGCAGGGCTGCGGGCTGGAGGACCAGCGTCAGAGGCAGCAGGAGCTCCTTGGGAAGCACCAGCTGCAAGGGGGGCTTGTTTCCGTGGGAGGGTTGGAGGGGCTGGGGTGTGACCCGAGGCCAGAGCTCAGGCCTTGCACGCAAGGTATCGTGTGATCCCCACTGAGGCCGCCTAGAAACATCCCGTGGCAGAAGCCTCTGACTGCCCATAGGAGATCCTGCTCAGCTGATGACAGGCCTGGGGTTTCTTCTGCGCTCTGACGTCCTGGGGTTTCTTCTGTGCTCTGACGGTCCTGGGGTTTCTTCTGTGCTCCAACGGTCCTGGGGTTTCTTCTGCGCTCCGGCGTTCCTGGGGTTTCTTCTGTGCTCGACGTCCTGGGGTTTGTTTTCTTCTGCGCTCCGACAGTCCTGGGGTTTCTTCTGTGCTCCGGCCGGTCCTGGGGTTTCTTCTGTGCTCCGGCGGTCCTGGGGTTTCTTCTGCGCTCCGGCGTTCCTGGGGTTTGTTTCTTCTGTGCTCCGATGGTCCTGGGGTTTCTTCTGTGCTCCGATGGTCCTGGGGTTTCTTCTGTGCTCCGGCGGTCCTGGCGTTTCTTCTGCGCTCCGGCGTTCCTGGGGTTTGTTTCTTCTGTGCTCCGCGGTCCTGGGGTTTCTTCTGTGCTCCGATGGTCCTGGGGGTTTCTTCTGTGCCCGACGGTCCTGGGGGTTTCTTCTGTGCTCCGATGGTCCTGGGGTTTCTTCTGTGCTCCGACGGTCCTGGGGTTTCTTCTGTGCTCGACGGTCCTGGGGTTTCTTCTGTGCTCCGACGGTCCTGGGGTTTGTTTCTTCTGTGCTCCGACGGTCCTGGGGTTTGTTTCTTCTGTGCTCCGACGGTCCTGGGGTTTCTTACGACCTTTCGGCAGCTGGGGCTGAACCAACCCAGATGTGGTACCGGCAGCTGGGGCTGAACCAACCCAACCCAACAGATGTGGTACCGGTCTCTCAGGCCCCTTCATGGGCCGTTGCACTGAACTGGTCCGGCTGGAGGCCTAATAACCTGCCCACTAGTGAGATCAGAACCCCTGGGCACTGCCATCTGCTGAGATGTTTCCGCCGCCAGCTGCGTCTCACCCGCCCCCTTTATGTGCTGACTTGTTCCAGGGTCCTTTTCCCGGTTTTCCTTTCAGAGTGATGTAGTGACTTCACAGTTGTCTCAAGGGGAGGAATAGGGCGTGCGAAGTGTGCAGGTTGTCCCCACTTCCACGAGAGTTCAGTCTCTGAAATACGAACACGGACATTGGAGTCTCCTCTTTTGAACAGTCTCCCCAAAGCCCTCGTTGCAAACACCATCTTCTGGAGAGCCCTTGGCACGGAGGGCCTGGTGCAGAGAGCAGAGCTTGGGCCTGTGGCGCCACACAGGGCCTGGTGCAGAGAGCAGAGCCTTGGGCCTGTGGCCACACAGGTCAGCTGTGCCACAGGGGCCGCCCACCTCCCCTCAGCAGCTCCGTGACATCAGGGCGTCTCCCTCGGTGCACTCGGCAGCTGAGCAGCGCCTTGAGCCTCAGCCCGCGCCTGGCTGCCCAGGAAGAGTTCAGGAAACCTGGTGCCACGTGACACCAGGCGTCACGGCGAGGCCACTTGGGGCTCCCCGGGAGCTGCTCCAGCAGCGAGCGTCCCTGCTGGGGTGTGTCCTTCCTGGGAGCTGGCAGAGACACTGCCTCGCTCCTGCGCCCCTGATGGAACCTCCCACAGGCCCGGCTTCATCGCTGTGGCATCGGCTGTGACCGGGATGGGGGCGGCGGGAGGACCCTGGGGTCGCGCTTGAGGTCTGTGAGCAGTCTTGATGCACCATTTGCAGAGGTGTGATCAGCCGGAGTCGAACACAGTCTGTGACAAATCTGTTTCATAAACTAAAAAGGGGGCGCCCCAAGCAGTGCTGAGAGGGACGGGTGGGTGCCACTTGGACCCCCCAACCTCTGCTGGACGTTGTATCCTGATGACTCAGTGCTCAGCCCAGCGACAGTTTCTGGGGGGCACGTGGGGTCGGGTCAGACCGGCCGTCCTTGCATGCCGGACGTGCGCTTCCTTGGACCATCCCGAGCTGTGCTGTCCGGAAGGGGATTCTGTGGCTCTCCGCCCAAGATGTCTCCAGGGCTACCGCACCTTCCCTTGCCCTGCAGGAGTCTGTCTGCCAGGCAAAAGTGTAGTCAGGCGGCCGGAGCAGTAGCACAGCGGGAGGATGTTTGCCTTGAACACGGCCGACCTGGGTTCAATCCCCCGCTTCCCATATGGTTCCCGAGCACCTTCAGGAGTAATTCCTGAGTGCAGAGCCAGGAGTAACCCCTGAGCACGCCGGTGTGACCCAAAAAGTAAAACAAAAGGATGTGGCCAGTGTTTGGTCCCAGCCCTTGTGTCCGGCTCTTCCATGCCCAGGAATGTAATCAGGCGCCCCCGTGCATAGGTGGCCGCGCCGTGTCTGTGTGTCCCAGCCACTGCCTCGACCTGGAGGGAGGCGCCCCTTCCGTCTCGGGGAAATACCTGCTGCGCCCGAGGCCGAGGCTACCGTGAGCCCTCATGTGGGTGTCGGGTGTCTTTCAGACGAGAACTGGGACGAGGACCAGCTGCTCGGCGCCGAACCCTGCACCGAGAACCTGGTGTCCGGCTGCAACATCATCAACGGCAGATGCGAGTAGCGACGCCCTGCGCACCTGCAGCAGCCCCCTTCGAGTTCCCGGGAGGGACGCCTGCCTGGCAGCCCCCAAGAGGATCGAAGGCGTAGCGCTCCCACCCCTGCAGGGGGCGCCGGAACCGCGAGTGGATGGAGCTCAGAGGGGCTGGCACAGGCGGGGTCCACGCCCAGCGGGGCCCCCCCTGCCCCGGGAGCTGCATTAAGCCCGTCTGGTGTGCACTGGCGCCTGCGCCAACGCATGCCTGGGAGCGGAGCTGGGATGGGGCGGGCGAGATCAGTGCTGCAAAGCCGACGGCTTCACAGGTGCCGCGGCACCAGCAGCTCTGCTGCGGTCCGTTCTGCTTGCTTGACCTTAGGACACGGCTCTGGCAGGAGAGTCTGCTGGTTAGAGCCTTGGCACATTTGGCCGTGTATCTGTGAGTGTGTCTGAGTGTGTCTGTGTGCATGAGAGTGTGTGTGTGATTGTAGCGTGTATTTGTGTGTATATGTGTATGACTGTGCGTGTACACTCTGCCATGACAGCCATGTGTGGTATGTGTGTGTGTGCATGCGTGTGCACACGCACACAAAGGGCTTCCATCCGATTCCTGGTGGTCAGAGAGCAGGGCCCAGACCACGGGGGCCGTGGGGGGCTGTGCCTCCTTTGCTGGGGTGTGGCTGGCTGCCAGGGCCCGTGGCTCTGGAGGGCCTCAGAGCCCCTGGGCATCACCTCCCCTGGTTTGAGCCTTGGTGCACTCTTGCCGGGAACCACCAAGGCCTGGGATGGGGCCTCCAGGCGCAGGGACCTCACGCAGGGAACGTGGTGCCCTCTCAGATGCCCGGCTCCACCTGGGCAAGGAAAGACGCTGGACTGTGGCAGCTGAGGCGGTTTGGAATCACGTGGATGCTCCAGGCTCAGGGGTTCCCAGGTCTGTGGTCCCCTGCGGCATCCCATGTGTGTGGCGTGGCGCCGCGGGTGCAGTGGGCTGTGGATCCACGGCCCGCGGGCCTGTGTGGCTCAGTGGTGGGCACTGTCCCAAGAGCTGCCCGTGGCCACGTCATCCAGAGTCCCGTGGCCTGCATGTGGTGCTGCCCCCACCCTGGGGAGTGGACTCGGGCCTCCCCACTCAGTACCCTGTGGTTGGCCTGAAGGACACGACCGGAGTGTCCACCCTGTCCTCTCTCATGCTGGGGCCCGACTCCCCTTGGTCACCAGATGGCTCTCTTGCCCGTCTCGTCCTCCTTGTTGGCCCCAATGGGGCTTTTGCCCACCAGGCGGGACACCAGCTGCCGTGTCTGAATGTCCAGATTCGCCATTGTCCTCTCTCGCACTTTGCGGGAGGGGCCCCCTGGAGGTGCCACAGGCTCACCAGGCCGACGCCCCTCCCACGCTCTGACACGTAAGATCACCGTGTGCAGTGCGGCAGCTTCGTGTAAGATCACCGTGCGCAGTGCGACAGCGCATCAGCCTGTTGCCTTGAGCCTCTTTCACATTCCACATGACCACGTGGTTCGCGTGTCCTGTGCTCAGCGACGTCCACTCACACCCCGTGCCCTCCCGTCCTCCACACGCCACCAGGGTTGGCGTCCAGGCGTCTCCCCAGCAGCCCTTTGCCCAGAGAACCAGGACAGCTGCATTTGGGTGAGTGAGGGGTGGCCCGAGGGAACCGCCTGGATGTTTACAGCGAGTGGGGCGGCAGCGACTGGACCGCGAGATGCGGCACTTCCTGTCCTGGCAGTGGCCCCGCAGGACTGAGGGGCTGCAGTGGATTAAGCCTTTTGACCTTCTCTGAATGGTTCTGTCAGAGGCTCTCGGCCTGACCCCGGCTAGCGGATCCCCTGCAAGCAGTTTGGTTTGTCTGAATAAAGCTACCTGCAGTTTGCAAGATCCCATAGGAAGTCAGTATGAGGCAGGTTTTCCTCTGTCGAGAAGCAGAAGTGAAGGCTCGGTGCTGGCCCTGTGTGTGCACACCTGCCCAGCCTACAGCCCTGGCAGAGCGGAAGTGAGGCCTTCAGAGCAGCCTGAGATGCGCGGGCCTGCCGTGTCACCCGGGGGCAGGGACAGCGCTAGGCTGCATGCAGCCAGCCTCTGCTTGGGACCCCCAGCAGCGTATGCAGTCCACCGAGCGTGGAGTCAGGAATGGCCCCTGAGCACAGCCAGGAGTGAGCCCTGAGCAGGGAGTGTGGCCCCCAAAACCAGAAGAGGCGCTTGCCCCATCTGGGTGGTTTTCTGGGGAGGAATTTAACAGGGCGGGAAAGCTCAGTGGGCTGGGCAGGCCTCAGGTGTGGGCACCCCTGCGGGATCCCAGCACCGCGCAGTCCCCGGGCACCGCCAGGAGTGACCCCGAGCTGGGCGTGGCCCCGAGGTCCTCCCAGGTGCAGCTCCCAGCCCCTCCGTACCCCCCACCACACTCCAACACTATGGAACTTAAGTAACAGTGGTTTAAGAGCCCAAATTTCCTATTATTCAGTGGCCTCAAAAATGTCCCCTGCTCGTCCCACCTGCGAACCTGCTCGGGGTCCCAGCTCCACTCCACATGTGCTTGCGGGCAGGACGTACTTTGTCGAATCAGCCATTAGGCCATGACCTTTCCTGCCTGGGCAGCGCCCTGCGGCCCAGCCGTGGATCCGGCCCTGCACACGGTGCTCGGCCTCTCAGTAGCTTCAGAAAGAAGTGCGATCGTCTGCTCTTGCTCATCAAGCTTTCCTTTCTCTCAAACGACCCACTAGAGGGGCGCACAGGGTTGCGGTGCGAGAAACAGCCGTCCTGCCGCTCGCGGTGTTTGCTTCGCCTTGGCATGTTGGGCCCACACGTCCCTCCCCAGCCCCCCCACCTCCCACAGGGGTCTGCGGGAGAGGTTGGGCTGACACGCCCTCCCGGCTCCATCCGTGGGGGGCTAGGGCGTCTCACATGCAAACAGCGACTCTTGGAGGTTTTGTATACGAGAGCGGGTTTCCTGGTCCCCAGGACGCTGCCAGGCCCGAGGGGCAAGGCCAGGAGCCTGATTTCCAGGGAGCTGCTCAGCTCCTCGCCTCCCCCAAAGCCTGGCCCGTGCCTCATGCAACAGAGTGCAGCTCCCTTCAATATTTACTTTCTGTGCTGGTTCTTAACCTGTTACGAATCACTTTGCTTTGAGTATTGTGACAGAGGAACGTTTCTTTGTGTGTTTCAAACTCTTTCTTGAAAGAAATTAGTTGATCTTCTTGATTGTTGCTTTTTTTGGGGCCACATTTGCTGGTGCTTAGGGCTCACTCCTGGCCGGCTTGGGGGCCCATGTGTGGGTCAGGACCAGGTTGGCTGTGTCCACGTTAAGTGCCCGCTGCACCATCGCTCCCGCCCTCTAGTGGATTTTGGCTCAACTTTAGAAGCAGGCCTCAGGGTCCGGACCTGGAATTTGGACCTGGGCCCCATGGATTGTTCTGTGTGATGTTTTGTGCAGCGAGTGTCCTGCAGAGATTTAGCATCCTTGTCCCACACTGTCCCCAAACTCAGCATTCGTCGCAGAAAGAAAACGGTCCAGTTTGGCGTGATCCCCAGGGCCGGCCTGTTTCCGCTGAGTGTGGCTGCTGTCTGCCCGAGAAAGCTCTGAGCACGCCTGGTCCTGAAGGGCTCTGGGGGTCACCAACGAGGTTATGAAGCTCAGGGGAGACTGTATTGGGGACTCTGGGCCTTCCTGCTGCTTCCTGGCCGGTCACTGGGAATCCTGTCCGTGTGCTGGCGCTGGAGGCCGCTCCCCTGGACACATAACGTCCAGTGTGGCCAGCCCGGTCGCTCCGGGCTCAGCTCTGGGCTGCCTGTGGGCACCCGTCCGTAACGTGGAGTTCGCCGTGTGCTTCCCTGCCTGGCTCGTCTGAGAGTCGTCGTCGGATTTATTTTTTGGTTAGTCGCTTGAAATCGTTTCTGGGCTTTCCCTCACGCCTGGCTTTCGTTCGTAGCAATCGTGTAGGTCTCTGAGGGGGGCTTCTGTTCTCGGGCAGTGTGGCAGCCCCCGCCTTTGGACTGCAGATAGATCCGTGGCCCACCGTGGCACCCGAGCACGAGCGTGGCTCCGATTGTCCCCTTTCCAGCAGTGTCCGTGGCGTGCCAGGGATTTCTTCCCAGAAGCAGCTTCGGCTGAGGACCAAGTGTGTTTCAGGAGTTTCATGCTCTGGGTACAGATTGTTGTTTTGATGTCCTGATAACAGGGGCGGGGTGGGGGGGCACAGCTCTCTCCAGGAGGAAACCAGTTTAGATGATGTGGGAAATAAAAACAGGAAACTCCGGGAACTTGGCTGGGGACCAGCTGGAGAGGAGTCGCCGCGTGGGCTGCTGGACGTGGTGGCCAAGGCATGGAATGGACGCTTGCACGTGTGGGATGGGTGCGCGTGGATGCATGGTGCCTGTGCACATGTGCATGTGTGTGTTTCCGGTGTGTGTGCGTTTCCGTGGTTGTGCATGTGTGTGTTTCCGTGGTGTGTGTGTGTGTTTCCATGGTGTGTGCATGTGTGCGTTCCATGATGTGTGCATGTGCGTTTCACGCTGAGTGTCTGTCATGTGTGTGCGCTCGTGAGTGTTTCTGTGTGTGTGTAACATGGTAAGTTGTCTCACTGTGTCTCTGTGTACATGTGTGCATGGGGGTGTGCATGGTACGTGTACATGGTGTCTGTTCATACGTACACAGTGTTTGCCGTGTGTACAACCATGTTGTAGCATTTAGGTACCACGTGATGCCCATGTGTGTGTCTCTGTGAGTGAGTTTAGCCCACACGGGCTCCCTGGGATATGTGAGGAGGGGCCATTGTTCACCCACCCTGGGGTCACAGAAAAATAACAAAAGTCAGTCTGATGTCCCAGAAAACGTCTCTGGGCCGTGCACGCAGCCAGCAGCGAGGTCCATTCCCTTCTCCCCTGCCTGAGGCCCCCATGGGTGTCCCACGCTGTGCCTTATCCAGACTCCTTCTGTCCACTTCCTGTGCTCTGTCTGGGAGGGCGTGGGCACACGGGAGCAAGTGGCTTTGGCACCAGCGACAGGCTCCTGTCCAGCTCTGAGGCCTGCCACTTGGTCTGCGACTTGAAACCGTGCATTGTTGAGGGGGAGACCGTCCGCCCCGTCAGCTGGAGCAGCGGTTCCCGGGGCTGGTGCTCACAGTACAGTGCTCCTTTCCGCCAGCTGGACCTCGCGGGGTCCTGTACAACATCTTCCCCTTGGGGCCTGCCATATCCACGGCCGTCTGTCCAGTTCCGCCCAGGCCCTGGAAGGGATGGCGCCCAGGGGGCACGGACCCCCAAAGCTGCTGCCTTCCTCAGAGGGGTGGGGGCCCGTCTGCAGAGCCCCCTGACCCCACCCACTTGCCTCTGCCAGCCTCGGCCTTGTCACTTGGGGCCTGAGCGCAGGCAAGAGAATCCCTTAGCCAAGTGTCAGCTGGTCCTGGCCAGTTGTGCTCGCCTCTGGCGCCTGCGCCTGCTCTGCCTGTGCCTACTCTCCGTTGTCACGGGATCCGCTGCGCAGTGTGTGTGCGCGTGCCTTTCCGAAAAGCCGCTTGGGAGCATCCCCGTATCAGCTGACTGCTTTCCTGTCCCAGTAACAGCCGGACAATTCAGGAATTCCAGAGTGTTTAGGAAGTCGATCCTTCTTGCCGTGCAGCCCGCCAGTCTGGGCAGAGGCGCTGAGCGCCCAGACAGACAGCAGAGGTGTGCGTGGTCCACGCAAAGGCCGGAGTGTTGGGTCGGGCCCTGGGTGGTCACAGCAGAGGCCTAGAAAGTGGCTTCTGGCCAGCTCTGTAGACACGGGACGGGCAGGGCGGGTGGCCCCTGGCCCCGGCCCTGGGTCCTGCTCTCCAAGACCTGCCTGCCTGGCCCGTGTCTGGGGCGGCCCCTGAGACCGGCCCACCCCGTGGGCCCCTCACTCTGCCCTGCCTTGACTGTGGGCATCGAGAGCCGAAGGAGCCAGGTGTCCTCCCGCCGCACTGCTCTCCTGGTCACTGCCCTCGCAGACCCCTCTGAGTGCTGGTCAGTGCGGGGTGTTTCTGGCCCTCCTGGCCTCTTGGAATGGTACCATCAGGCCTGCCCACACCTCTGCAGGACGAGCAGCTCCAGCTGCACCCGCCACACTCTGGCCCTGTGCGTTTGCTGCGAGGGACCCTGGGTGTTGCGTGCAGTGGGCACTGTGCCGGTGCGTCCAGCCTGGGCAGTGTCGGTCGCCCCGGTGACCTGCCAGAACGTGCACCATTTTCCAAATGGGGGGGAGGGGCCATTTCCTAAGGGTCACGGACACGTGCGCAGCTCTGAGCCCCCTGCTGCAAGTGTTCACTGGGCCCCTGAGAGGCAGCGTGGGCGGGGCGAGTTTCTTGGAAGGTCCACTCTGCTGGGGTAGAACACGGACTCTGAGCCTGGCCCAGCCCCTCTGCGCACCGACCTTTCTTCCTCAGGCGCCGGGGTGGGGAGGCCCCGTGTCCCATGCCTGGAAGCGCCGTGGAGGACGAGGCTCTCCCAGAAGACAGCCTTCGGGGCTGTCCACTTCCGTCTCCTTATCGGCCTTGACGACCGTCCTGGATTCCCCACTGTGTCCGGCAGCACGGCTGGCCCAGGGCTGCGGGGGGGGGAGGCTGGGAAGAGCCGGTCCCCGTGCTGATGTGCGCCAAAAGCCGCCCCTCCCAGCCTAGGGCCGCCACGGGTCACGGTCAGATGGTTTGTCCGTTAGGAGCCAGAATGACTCCCGGCAGAATTATGCCAAACATTCCAGCAGAGAACCTGGAATTCCAGTCCCTAAGGGAGAGCGCCCGGCGCCCTCGGCCGTTCCTTTATATGGGAAGGAGGAAAAGGCCCCGCGGAAAGGCCTCCATGGTGGGGAGGCCCTCCCCAGAAAGGGGCTTCCCAGGGGCCTCTGTGGGGGATTGGGGGGGAACCTCAGGGCTCGGCTCCTGCTCTGGGCTACTGCCCTGTGGTTTTTCCCCCTGCTTTTTGGGTCACACCCAGCAATGCTCAGGTTACCCTGGCTCTGCACGTAGGAATTACTCCTGGCTGTGCTGGGGGGACCCTGTGGATGCCGAGGATCGAACCCGGTTGGCTGGGTGCAGGGGAGTGCCCCTCCCGCCCCTGCTCTGAGGGTCCGGCGTCTGTCACTCGCTCGGCGCCTGCTGGCTTCGGAGAAATTCTCTGTGGACGCCCCCTTCCCCGGCCGCTCCCGGGCTTGCTGCAGGCACGTGGCACAGGCACTGCTGTCCCCTTTCGCCTCCTGACCCCCGCACGCATGGACGGAGTGGCCTCTCCCGGTGGGCTGCCTGTTTGGTTTGGCTGCCCACAGCACGGTGTTTCCACTTGCTCCCCGGCTGAGACCGCACAGGCTCCCTCCTCGACAGGCTTTCCAGCACGTCCCGCCAGCACACGGACAGGATTCCCAGTGACCGGCCAGGAAGCAGCAGGAAGGCCCAGAGTCCCCAATACAGTCTGAGTCCACTCAGGCCGTGTGGAGGGTGCCCTCCTCGGGCGCTTGCAGAGGCATCGGGGGGCAACAGCACCCAGGAGGTCAGCAGCAGCAACAGAGGCGCCCAAGCCCACCAGGCGGGGCTGCGGCCCTGGCCGGAACTGGCTGAAGGGCTGCAGGCTGGCCTCATCCTCACTGCCCCGCACGGAGAATCCGGGGCTCGCCTGAGTGCCCGCGGAGCCCCCAGACGTCCGTTCCGGGCTCTGCACCGCCCCCAGCCTTTCAAGTCCCCTGACCTTCGGCTCAAGGCGGCGTCACCCGGCAGAGGAAATGCCTCGAATTCTAGCATCTGGGTTTGTTTCTTTATAGTTTTTGGGCAACGCCTCAACAGTGGGGCTTTTCTTTCCTTGGTATTTTTTTTCTCCTTTTCCCAGTACGGTCAACACAAGCTCTCACACGAGCGGGAAGGGGTAGTCTCGAGGCCAAGAGCAATGTTTCTGCTCCCTGCCCGCCGAGGGCCCAGCTGAATGGACGCTTGTTTCCGAGCGGGCTGAGAACCCGAAAGCAAACAAACAGAATCCCACGTCCCTAAGATCTGTAAGCCGAGCTGCCTTCACAGGCTCCCCACGTGGCTTTCCGGGGCCCGTTTACTCAGCCCCTCTGGAGTCTCGGTGGCTAAGTCCAAGCTGTCCCTGCCTGCGGAGCTTGGGGGCAAGGAGTCCCCTGCGTGGAGGTCAGACCGCCGGGAACCATCCAGTGCGCCAAGAGAGGAGACGCCCGTGGGCATGTGGCCTGAGTCCCCACCTGGGGCTTCGTCCCAGCCCTTTGCCACCTCACAAGAGGCCACTGGAGAGTGGGGCTCGGCCTTGTGTCTTCCCACCGGACAAGCCCCCCTTGTCTTAATCTGCGAGTTTCAGTTGACCACTGACCAGTGTCCGAGTGGGTGTGGGGACTGCAGGCAAGGGGGGGTGGTTTTCCTGCAGGTGGTACCCGAGTACCTCCAGTGGAGGAGCCATACTGCATGATGGGTTGTTCACGAAGCGGCTGGGGGTCGCCACTGTCACGGAGCACAGTCGTTTGAACCGGAAGAACTTGGGATGTGCTGCACAAACATTAGAGGCCAGCACGGTTCCCCAGAACCCTCTGACTCCAGAGCTGGGGCTCGCCAAGTTTTGTCCTTCGGAAGCATTTCCACTGCCCTCAGCTGGGTGAAGTCCAATGCCAGGGGAGGGGCCAAGAGCTGCCGATAGACACACACTGAAAGGCGCTGGGCAGAGCGTCGAGGCTGTGTGTGAGCCCGAGGGGCGTCTCCCGCGGGGCTGACTTCCGGGTGCTGTCTGCACGGGGGCGGGTCATTGCCAGGGAGACAGACTGAACGGGGAGTGGCAGGGTCAGGTCCACGTGCCCAGAGCTGGGTGAGCCGCGCCCACCTTACTCCCCTGTCCGCCAGGCAACGTGAGAGCCAAGAGACCATAACCTGCAATTTCCAAGCCCTTGGGGCCTGGCTCTGGGGTGGCTCCTAGCAGCAGGCTGAGGGGCGAGGCTGAGGGCTGGGCAGTGACGCGTGTCATGTCCACTGAGACACTGGGGAGTCGGATGGGCGGTGGGTCCTCGGTGGCCCTGGGAGGGAGTGACCCCCCACACGCCGGCCCTGTGCCGCCCCTCCTGGCTCAGAGAGTGGGTGACACTTCCCAGAGAGAGTCTGGGCCCACGTGGGTGCAGAGACGCCCCTTGGCAAGTCCGGGCGCCTGGGGCGCGTCTCTTCGGAGACGTGATTTACAAGCAGTGTTGTTGGCGTGTCCCTTGTCCGTCCGTCGGGCCGCCCTTTGTCCAGTGTTGTCCATGTTTTCCCACCGGCTTCCCCAGCTCCTCCTGACATCCCTGAAGGTCATCTCTGCTGCTCTCAACTACTTCTGCCTCTCGCCCCACGACATCCGCATAGCCCTCGCCCCTGCTCACCTGGTGACCCGAGTCTCAGGGTCAGCCCAAGAGAGGCTGCCCTCGCCCCTGAGTGGGACGCAGCAGACCTGAGCACGTGAGGGGCCCAAGACCCAGCACCAGGGAGAGGGAGGGAGAGAGAGAGAGAGAGAGAGAGAGAGAGAGAGAGAGAGAGAGAGAGAATGAGTAAATGCTGACGCCGTGCCCCCCCCACTGGGCCTGCTGGTCCCCCGAGTCCGTGCACTCCCTGGCACCCACTGCGGGCGTCGCCAACCCTGTCCGATAATAGGGGGTGACGGGGGCTGGCAGCCTGCAAGTCAGCCCTGACAGCTTGTGCTTGAGCTAGAACAAGAACCTGGGTGTCGGGGTCGAGCATAGGACGGCGGGCAGGGCACGTGCCTCGCATTCAGCTAATCCGAGTTCCATCCCGGCACCCACCGGTCCCAGGCCCCGCCAGGTGCAGCCTCCAAACCAGAAACACAAAACCAGGCGTTCCCCAAGCCAGCGCTGTTGCAGGCTCGTCCGCCACCTCTGGCTCTGTGGTGCCACCCACGTAGAGGGTCCCGCACACGGGCTGTGGGCAGGACGTCCCTCAAAGGCTGAAGCGCCAGAGCGTGGGGGACGTCCCTGCCGTAGGCTGACAAGGAGAGAAGCGCATGATTGCTGGAATTGCCCAGGTGAGGGAAAAGCAGAAGCGCTCCTGTTGCGTGCCGCTAGCGCGGGCTGTCGCTCCTCAGAAGCCCCTGCCGCTGCCGCTGTAGCAGGCCGAGGCTGTTCGCTCCCTGCTCTCCGTTCATTCTTCACTCCGATACAGAGACGAAATCATTCTTGCTCGCTGCAGTTGGATGAAACCCCTGGCTTAAAGCCTGCAGAAACCAAGGAGAGAAATTATTAGTAATCCCCAGCCCAGTAGCAACTGGCCCGGTTCTCCTCCCATGACCATTCCTGATTCATGGGCGTCTCCGGCAGTGGAAAAGCCTCTTTGGCGAGCCTGTCCGCGCTGGCTTCCAAGCAGGGCCAGCTGTGGGGCGCCAGCCTTGGCCAGGGCTGTTTCCCACCCCCCCCCTCAGACCCGCAGGGGCGGGAGGTCGAGCCTCTAATTCCTGGCGACCTCAGCCCCTCTGAGCTGCCCACAGCACACCCTCCGTGATGCTCCGCCCACCCTTCTGGGTCACATGGCGCTTCTGGGGGGGGCGGCTTCCTCTCCCTCCCCTCTCCCACTCCTCGCTGCTTCCCGGCACGTGGTCTGCAGTGGTCACTCTGCAGCTCCTCTCCTGGACACTTGCTCCCACACATAGGCCCCCTGGGGCCTGGGGGTTGGAGTCTCGGGGCTGGTCTTGAGACACTTTTCTGCTGTCTCAGGCACCTCGCGAATGGGCCCCGAGACGCAGCCGGACAGGCGTGAGACCCCTCAGGGTCGGTGAGAAAGCAGGAGGGACAGCACAGAGTGGACGGCGCCTGCCTCATGTGCGGCCAGCCTGGCACCGCAGGGTGGGGCCCCAAAGTCATGGAAAGCAGAAACTAAGAGGGTCTGTGGGTGGCGAAGCCGAACAGGGGACACAGGAGCGACGCTCCCTGGAGACTCAGGGCCACCCCGCAGGCGGCTGGCTCCTGGGTATGGCTCAGTGAACGGCGGGGCTGTGCTGGCGCCCGGGATTGGCTGCCCCGAAGAGGCCCCGCCCACTGCTCAGAGCAGACTCAGTTTGACGGTGCGACAAGTGTGCGGGCGCGGCCCTTCTGTCTGGGCGCAGGGGCAGGTGGGCGTCAGGGGGCTGGGGCGCGGCCCTTCTTTCTGTCTGGGGGCAGGGGGCGCAGGGGCAGGGGCGGCCCTTCTTTCTGTCTGGGCGCAGAGGGCAGGTGGGCGTCAGGGGGACTGGGGGCGCGGCCCTTCTGTCTGTCTGGGCGCAGGGGGGCAGGTGGGCGTCAGGGGGCTGGGCTGGGCGTGGGGTCCTGGCACTTGCAGCAGCACCTTCTTGCGCCCAAAGTTTCTGCCGGATCAGACTCCGATTTACGTTTCTGGGCGTGATGAGAAACGCATGCGCTAAGTAAGAGCTTTGGAGCTGCCCGGATGGGGCTGATGAGTACTCCGTGATGGGGCGGGGCGGCCAGGGACAGGCAGCTGGACTTGGCACGACGAGCGGCATCCGAGCCCCGAAGGTGTTGGTTTGCTGTGCCCCTGACCCGCCCCTGGCCCCCGTGAGGTCACAGGCTCCGCAGAAGTGACGCCTGAGGCTCAGTCCCGTCTTTTGGAAGCAGAGAGGCACAGGCAGGCCTGAGCCGGGAGAGACTGTATGTACTTCAGAACTGGCACTTCCGCCCGACCCTCCTCCCGGGTGAGCTAAGGACGGAGCAGATAGTGGCCGTGGCAGGCGGTCAGTGGGGCTGCGGGCCAGGCACCCACGGGCCGGCTTTTACGTGATGCTCCGGCGAGGACATGGAGGCCACCGTCCATCTTGCCCTTCTTGTGCCCACTTCAGGGGAGGCTCTGCCATGCCCCGGGCTCCGGGTGGACATTGCAGCCAGGATGACCTCCGCCCACGACTGGCGCAGTTGCACCATGGGACCAGTCTCTCATCTCTGGTCCCAACAGCTGTGGGACGTGGAATTCAAAGCTAGAAACAAACTGAATTTCTGGGTTCCACACTTGTCAGATTCACATAGCTTTTTCTTTTTATTCTTTTTCTTTCTTTTTTGTTGTTGTTGCTTTGGGGGTGACACCCAGCAATCCTCAGGGCTTACACCTGGCTCTGTATTCAGGAATTACTGCTGGTGGTGCTCAGGGGACCATATGGGGTGCTGGGAGTTAAACCCAGGTCGGCTGCAAGGCAAATGCCCTCCCGCTATGCTATCACTCTGGCCCCTGTTTTTTACTTTCATTCCAGAAGTTTGTGCATGAGCTCGGCACATTGTTTCTGTGCAATTACGGTTCATTTTTTTCTAATTCAATTAGCTTTCCTTTCTCCCACCCCGAAGTGCTGCGTTGGAGATCTGCGATGACGATTCCGGACAGTGCTGAGGAGCTGTGATCAATGGCGTTTAAATGCTTGTTTACTCTGTTGATTACTGCTTAACCTCCGTCAGGTTAAATCCTCCCTTGCCGGCATTTTTCTCTTCCCAAGAACATTTTTATTCATCGTTTTCTAATCTTAACTTGATGACTCGGTTCCAAGCCCAGTTTTGTTTTGTTTTTTAAGCCCATTTTTTTTCTTTGCTGTTTCCAACCAAATATGAGCAGAAGGTCCTAGTATTTCAGTCTTTTTCTAAATATGACCAGAACAGAAATAAACCAGGACAGAACTAAAGTAAGGTGCCACGCTGCTCTCCGAATCCGGGGCTCTTGACGTCCACCTGGGAGCGGCCTCCAGATGCGCACCCCTATGGGCAGTTCCTGGCACCAATGGCCCTCGGGGAGAGTGACCCGTCCCACCTTCCGCAGCCCAGCTCCTGCTTGTCTCCTGCTCTTTGGGGCATTTTCAGTAATGGCACACTTCGGGTTTTCCTGCGGGAAGTAGCCAGAAGGCACCTCTGGCTCCCTGTCAGATCAAATCGTTGAGCGCTCCCTTTAGGGGGACAGGGAGGGCAGGCACACGTGGCGTGCTCAGCGGCTGTGCCCGACTCTGCTCAGGAGTGACCTGGCGGTGTTCGGGGCCCTGTGGCTGGGGGTTCGAGCAAGTGCCTTGACCCCGTAACGGCTCTCCTTCCGGTGCGTGGATACTTGGAGGAATCTGGTTTTGCTCAGCTTGTGCCCTGGGAACACTAGGCCCTGTGATCTGGTCGTCCGCCCCCAAAACTCCGTTCAAGAGTCTCTGAAGGAACGTTGCGGTGGTGTTGGACGGCCGAGAGGTCGGGCGGCTGTGTCCCCCGCCGTGTGCCGGCTGCGCAAGTCCTGGCCTTGTTTCTCGGCCCTTCCCTGGCCGCCGTGGAGGGCTGTGAGCGCTTACCCGTGAGACGTGGCTTTTTAGTTAAACACACAAAGCCGGAGGAGCTGCTTCCAGCTCTCTGCTTCATTGGAATGTCTCCGAGTGGGAATATGCCTGGACCGGCCACCAAGGATCCAAGACAGACAGCGGGTGGGGAGCCCCAGTTCACTTCTCAGGTAGGGGCAGGGCCGGCCTGTCACCTGAAACCCGAACACCCCCGCGGTAGCTCCTGCTCCTCTGCCTGCAAGGTTGCTGTGGCTCTGCAGCTCTCGGCCTCCTGCGCCCAGGAGGGGACTCTTCCTTGCGAGGGTCCAAGGCTGTGGGGGTCGGGGACTCACAGCGCCCGCCACGTCCAGGTGCCCTGAGTGTCTCAAAGGGAGGGGTCTGTGGGCGTGGAGAGGAGCCCCCGGGAGACGCTCCTGGTGGAGGGGGACGATGGCCACGGTGCTCCCCCCCCCGGCCCCAGTCACGCCCACTGGCCAGCCTGCCGCGTGTGCTGCCCTCGGCTGGGTCACTGGCGGCTTCCTGGACTGAGTCCGGGGTGGGGAAACCCTCGAAAACCTGAGTCTGGGAGTAGGCAGAAACCAGGGGCCAGAGGTGCCTCTGGACACGGCCGCTGCAGAGCGTGGACGTGAGAGGCCAGCCCCGCTGCAGAGCGTGGACGTGAGAGGCCAGCCCCCGAAGCAGAGCGTGGACGTGAGAGGCCAGCCCCGAGCAGAGCGTGGATGTGAGAGGCCAGCCCCGAAGCAGAGCGTGGGCGTGAGAGGCCAGCCCCGAAGCAGAGCGTGGACGTGAGAGGCCAGCCCGAAGCAGAGCGTGGGCGTGAGAGGCCAGTCCCGCTGCAGAGTGTGGACGTGAGAGGCCAGTCCCCGAAGCAGAGCGTGGGCGTGAGAGGCCAGCCCCCAAGCAGAGCGTGGGCGTGAGAGGCCAGTCCCGAAGCAGAGCGTGGACTTGAGAGGCCAGATCCTGGAAGCAGAGCGTGGACGTGAGAGGCCAGCCCCCAAAGCAGAGCGTGGACGTGAGAGACCAGCCCCGAAGCAGAGCGTGGGCGTGAGAGGCCAGTCCCTAAAGCAGAGCGTGGACGTGAGAGGCCGGAGGCGATAGTCCGGCAGGAGGGTGCTGGCCTTGCACTAAGCCAACCAGGGCTCGATCCCGGCGCCCCATACTGTCCCTGAGCACTGTCTGTCAGGAGGGACCCATGAGTGCAGGGCCAGGAGTCACCCCCGAGCACCACCGATGTGGCGAGACACAGAAAGAAAAAGAAAAACACTGGACATGAAGGAGCGAGGGTCCCCGGGCTCGCTGGGCGCCAGGTGAAGCGGTGCAAGTTGGAAGTGGCCCTTGGTCTACACATGCAGATCCCGGCAGGGCATCGTGGTGGTGGGACGGGGGTCCCCCCCTTCTGGTGGTCTCCCCAGGGTCCCCTTCTGGTGGTCTCCCCTGGGTCCCCCTTCTGGTGGTCTCCCCAGGGTCCCCCTTCTGGTGGTCTCCCCAGGGTCCCCCTTCTGGTGGTCTCCCCAGGGTCCCCCTTCTGGTGTCTTCCGTGGGTGCCGCCTGAGCTGGCGCTGTCCTTCACTCCCAGCTGATGCGTCTCAGCTAGCCTTACCCTTACATCCGGCTGTTGTAACTTAGGTCTTTGTCAGGGGTGCAGGTCAGAGCCCCCAAGTGGTGCTCAGATTCCTTGGGACCCCTGCAGCCAGCTGGCTCATGGAGAGGGTCCCACAGTGCTGTAGATCACTCAGGCCACCGGGCAGTGCTGTAGGGCGTGGGCTGCCGAGGGTCAAGCAGGGTCCACTGGGCTTGTAGGGGTGTAGGTGGGTGTGTGCTGCCGAGGGCCCAGCGGGTCCACCAGGTGCCGGGAGTGCCATAGCCCCGTTGCTGAGTTTGTGGTCCAGAGTCACATCCCAGGAGAAATCCCACAGCCTTACGCAGTTCTTGCTGACCAGCAGTGTAGGGAGTTTGGTCAGTGATGCCGGTGGAGCCACAGTGCTCGCCACGGTGCTCCTCCTGGCTCCGGAGGAAGGCGGCTGCCCCGTGGCAGGGTCTCTGTCCCCAGAATCCCGCACTGCTGCCTCAGGTGGCAGTGGTGGTAATAATCACAGATTTAATTGCCCACGAAATCGTGACCCAGGACCTTTCCCCGGCACGCCGTGATCCGTCGTTTGATTTGGGAGCGCCGTGGAGTTCGGAGGCAGGAGCAGAGCAGTGGGCTGGGGCCGGCCAGCTGCCCCGGGAGCCTGTCCACGGCCGTCACGGATGGCAAAGTCACCAGCGGGTCACAGCCTGTTTCTCACACCCGGGAGCAGGGGAGCCGCCAGGGGCCTAGAAGGCGAGAACTGGGGGTCGGGGGAAGGAGGGGCTTCTTTTCTGACTAGGAGACAGAAATCTGGGACAAACTAACAGTCTGGTATTTGGCAGGCCAGGGGCTCTGCAGGCGCGCGGAATCAAGGGAGAACAGTTCCTAGAAATGCCGCCAAGAGGGACCCGCCTGGGTGACGGCTCTGCAGGGCGTGACGTGCCCTCAGCACGCGGGGGCGCCGGCGTCTGCTACGCTTCCAGGCCCTGCTTTGTGGGACGCCCCAGAGGATTGTTCTCAGAACTGCCCGTCTACGCCCACTGTCAACCGTCTGCTCTCGTCTCCGCTGAGGTTTCGTGGGCGTGTGGCATTCTAGTAGCGCCCAGTCACCAGCTCTAGCAAACGCTGTGCTCTTTGGTCCTGGAGCGACAGCACAACAGGGAGAGCGTTTGCCTTGCATGCAGCCGACCGGGTTCGATCCCCGCCATCCCGTATGGTCCCTTGAGCACTGCCTGGAGTAATTCCTGAGTGCAGAGCCAGGAGTAACCCCTGAGCACTGCTGGGTGTGACTCAAAAAACTAAACAAACCATCGCGCTCTTCTGAGCTAGCTGGTGGGGCCGCAGAAATGGCTCAGACACATCCCTGCTGCCGTCCTGGGCTCCTGAGTCAGGAGAGAAAAACTGAGACGCAGCCCCGGGACTCACTCACCTCTGACCTCCACGGAGCCGCCCGTCCTCTCCCCAGTAACGTCTGAGGGGAGCATCCACAGGAGCCAGGGCTGGAGACGTGGCTTTTCCAGGGGTGAGCAGAGCGAGGCCTCACAGCAGGCCAGCGGGTGAGGGACGGGGCGGCTGGGGACGGGGCGGGGTGTCCAGCTAACCATCTTCCCTGCGTGGACGTGGTGGCTCTCCATGACAGACGGAGCCCAGAGTTCATGTTAGAGGGTGCCCAGAGCAGTTGGGGTCCAGCTGTCACCAGGCACACATGTCCGGGGCATCAGGAGCAGCAGAGAAAGCCATAGCAGCCCGAGGGATGCCAGAGCCCCCAGCGGGCAGCGATGCCCACTTGTCCAGGAGGCTGCCTGCCACGGTGAGGGGCCTCAGCTCTGATCTCAGTCTCCTGAATGGGCTGGGGATTGCCCCTCGCCCACACTCGCGGGCATTGGGCAGTGCCGGAGAAGGACCCAGGCACGTGGCCTGGGGTGCTCCTAGTCGCCCTGTCTTTCTGAGCCCTAGCCCAGGCGTCTAGGCGGGCAGCCGTTGCCTCTGTAGTCCGTCTTGGCCAGTCTCTGGCTTCTGTTCTTCAGGTGAGGACCCGCTGGGTGGGGCTGGAGCAAGTCAGCACCTCTGTAGTGGACAGCACCAATCCCTCCTGACGCCGGGCCCTCAGGCCTAGCTGTCTGCTTCTATGGCTTGGTTAAGTGTGAGCCTGGTAGGTCAGAGGGTAAGGAACGGGTTCATACACCTCCAAGGATGACCGGGCAGTTTCCCAGCCCTGCTCTGAGGCGGCTGCTGTCCGGGCGCCTGCCCAGGCACCTGTGTTGGAAACGTGCGTGTGGGCTGCGAGAGGCGTGGCGTGCCGGTGACCCCAGGTTGAGCCCAGCACCCTCAGCCTCCTAGGCACTACCAGGAGCAACCCTTGAACCCTGACAGATGTGACCCAAATTCCATCCTCACAAAACCAAATGAGAAAAGACGTTCCCAAGGCCCCAGCCAGCGAGGCGGCTACAGGCCGGGTCTGCGCTGTTTGCGCTTTTCCTTCCTTGCTCTGGAGGCAACTGCCTGTGCTGAGGCCAGGCTCATTCCGCCCTGCCCTCACCATGCCCTCACGGGCCGGAGAGAGAGAGAGAGAGAGTGACGAGGTGTGTGTGAGTGTGAGAATGTGTGAGTCAGTGAGTGTCTGAGTGTATGGAAATGTGAGTGTGTGAGCATGTGTAGGATTGTGTGTGAGTGGAATGTGAGTGAGAGTGAATGTAAGAGTGAATGAGAGTGAATATGGGAATGTGTGTGAATGTGGGAGTGTGTGAATGTGAGAGTGTGTGTGTGTGTGTGTGTGTGTGTGTGAGTGTGCCCGCCCATGTGAGGGGAGGGCGCCTCCTCTCCCGGGGCCGCTGAGGTTGCCTGCACAGACACAGCGTTTCTCAGAAGAGAATGAAACCATGGCAGTGGGCAGAGACAGGGCAAGGGTGTCTGGGCATGGCGGCAGCATTTGGCGGGTGACTGCTGCGGTAGGGATGGCGCATGCCGCGACTGAGCCCCTGCGGCCGGGTGCCGCGACTGGTCTGTGACTGAGCCCTGCAGTGGCCCGTTCCCTCAGCTTCCCGTTCACCCGCATCTGCACTCAGCAGAGAGGCCGCCGAGAGCCCACAGGGCGCATGAGAGAGGAGAATGCGGGCCAGGTAGGCGTCCTCTGGCGTAGCCGGGTGTCGCCTGTTGGCAGCGCTCCTGACCCTGTGACGATGAGCTTGTACCTCGGGCTCTGAAGTAGCCTTGGGGAGCAAATGTCTTGGTGCACTTGACCGTGAATGTACTGAGGTTGCTGACCCAGGACTGGGCCCTCTCAAGAAGTGATGATAGCGATGGTGGTGGTGGTGGTGGGAACACCTGCTTCTCTCTCTCTCCCCACCTCTCCTCTCTCTCTCCTCTCTCTCCTCTCTCTCTCTCTCTCTCTCTCCTCTCTCTCCCCTCTCTCCCTCTCTCTCTTCTCCTCTCTCTCCTCTCCTCTCTCCTCTCTTCTCTCTCCTCTCCTCTCTCTCTCCCTCTCTCTTCTCTCTCTCCTCTCCTCTCTCTCTCTCTCTCTCTTTCTCTCTCCCTCTCTCTCTCCTACTATCTCCTCTCTCTCCTCTCCTCTCTCCTCTCTCTCCCCTCTCCCTCCTCTCCCTCTCTCTCTCTTTTTTCTCTCCCTCTCCTCTCTCCTCTCTCTCCTCTCTCTCCCTCTCTGTCTCCCTCTCTCTCTTCTCTTTTCTCTCTCTCCTCTCTTCTCTCTCTCCTCTCTCTCCCCTCTCTCTCTCCTATCCTCTCTCTCTCCCCTCTCTCTCCCCTCTCTGTCTCCCTCTCTCTCTTCTCTTTTCTCTCTCCTCTCTTCTCTCTCCTCTCTCCCCTCTCTCCTCTCTCTCTCTCTCTTCTCTCTCCTCTCCCTCTCTCTCCTCTCTGCTCTCCTTTCTCTCTCTCTCCTCTCCTCTCTTTCTCTCTCTCCTCTCCTCTCTCCTCTCCTCTGCTCTCTCTCTCTCTCTCGCCCTCTGGAACGAGCGAGAATCCTCTGGAATTCCTTGCTCCAGGGTACATTCACCGGGTGATGCCCTGCAATGTCTCTGACTAAACCTGGTGTTTCAGGCCCAGTCGGAGGCAAGAGAGGATGTACAGGGGGTCCGGCTCGTGCGATCGGGAGGCGGGGTGTGGCCCCCCAGATAGCACCAGCAGGATGCACCTGAGTCACTTTCCTTGAGGCCCCAGCCCTGTGCCCCCACTGCCTCCTTCCGGGCGAGCCCCTAACCCCTTTCTGCACCTTCTCTCCTCCAAGGAGCTCAGAGCGTTTCTGGGAGATTCTGGGCAGCCTGTTCAGATTCCCTGAGAACACAGCAGCTTAGAGTTTCTGTGGGGTAGAGCAGGTAGAGCTACTGTTCAAACCCAATACATCAAGATCCTTCGTGAGCTGTGTTACGGATTCACCACCGGGATCTCACCATTCTACAGGGAAGTGATCATTGATGTCAAAAGAGGGGTTCGGCAGGGTGATACCATTTCACCAAAACTCTTCAGTGCCACCCTCAAGAACATCATGCGACAATTAGAATGGGAAGGAATGAGAGTGAAGATAGATGGTCGGCAACTACACCACCTCCACTTCACTGATGACATCGTTCTAATAACGCCAAGCATTAGCCAAGCGGCACAAATGCTGGCTGACTTCGACCTAGAATGTGGAAAGATAGGTCTACAGCTGAATCTCAACAAAACTATGTTCATGAAAAATGAGCTAGTTCCAGAGGCCCCATTCACTCTCAATGGAACAAACGTCTCTGAATTCAGTAGTTATGTGTACCTAGGTCGAGAAGTCAACATGATGAATGACCTAAAACCTGAGCTGCGCAGGAGGAAGAGAGCGGCATGGAATGCCTTCAAAGGCATCGAAGAAATAGCTAAAAGGACAAAGAACCTCCGGCTCCGGGCACATCTCTTTGACTCCACCATTCTCCCTGCATTAACATACGCCTCAGAGACCTGGGCCCTACGAAAGCAGGATGAGAATGCTATTCGGGTCTCCCAGAGAGGAATTGAAAGAGCTATGCTTAGAATATCATGCCTCATTCAAGTGAGATCTGGAGCTCTGACCTCCGTTGCTGTTCCAGAGTCAGGGACGCTGTCTCGTCCTTTGCCAAGGCATCGAAAATCAGATGGGCTGGACATGTAATGTGATTTGGAGATGACCGCTGGACTAGAGCCATTACCGACTGAATCCCACGGGATGTCAAAAGATCACGTGGCCGCCCACCTACAAGATGGTCAGACTTCCTTGTCAAGACCCTGAAGGAACGGTTTGAGGCTCTTCATATTCCTGAATCAACCAGATGCCTTTGGGCTACATTGGCACGTGATAGGGTCCAATGGAAATGTTACTGGCACCCACTCGAGCAAATCGATGAATAACGGGATTCAAGTGATCAAGAGCCAAGGACAGCCTATGCCTGGGAGCACCAGCCTTGCCTGAACGTCGGATCCAGCGGGGTTTCAGGAATACCGACCCCAGGCCCTCTTCCAGCACTCGCACTTGAATAGGTCTGCAGTGGCTGCTGTGCGGCAGGGTCTTCCGCTCTTGTTTGGGGCCACCCCGCTCCACGCTCGGGCCTCTCCTGGCAGTGTCCAGGCCACCGGCCTCCTACTTCTCAGCCTGTCATGCAGCGCACGGACTTGCTCTTCGAGCCCCGGAGAGCGTCTGAATTTCCTGTGTTAGTGGTTTGGGGGCTGCACCCAGCTGCACTCAGGGTGTACCTACTCCTGGCTCTGCAGTGCTCGGGGATCATGTGAGATGCTGGGGATCGAACCCAGGTCAGCCAGGACGACAAAGGGGCCCTGCCCGCTGTGTTATCTCTCTGGCCCCACGTAGGCTGCCCGGGATTGAACGCGGTTGGCTGTGTGCGAGGCAGACGCCCTCCCGGCCGTGCTAGCGCTCCAGCCCCTGATGTCCGGGTTTGTTTTGTTCCCGGGAATGTCAGCGAGTTGCCAGGGCAGGGGTCATCGTTGTCGCCTGCAGCCTGCAGTTCTCCAGCCGTCACAGGCCTGAGAGAGAAACGCCAGGTGGGCTGGTGCACGACACGCGCTGCTGAACGCCGCCCCACCCCTAGCCTGCGACTCTGTCGACCTAGACGGTGCCTCTGGGTGAGCGTTTCAGAGTGTGCAGTACCCCGCGGCTGCTCCCAGACCTCACATCTGCGTCTGCCAGCAGTCTGCTTGCGTGGCAGTGCCCACCCGGCTCACGTGGCAGTGCACACCCGGCTCACGTGGCAGTGCACACCCAGCTCACATGGCAGTGCACACCCGGCTCACGCGTGGCAGTGCCCACCCGGCTCACGTGGCAGTGCTCACCCGGCTCACGTGGCAGTGCCCACCCGGCTCACGTGGCAGTGCTCACCCGACTCAGGTGGCAGTGCCCACCCGGCTCACGTGACAGTATTCATCCGGCTCACGTGGCAGTGCTCACCCGGCTCACGTGGCAGTGCTCACCTAGATCATGTGGCAGTGCTCACCTGGATCACATGACAGTGCTCACCCAGCTCACATGACAGTGCTCACCTGGATCGTGTGGCAGTGCCCACCCAGCTCACGTGACAGTGCCCACCCGACTCACGTGGCAGTGCTCACCTGGATCATGTGGCAGTGCTCACCTGGATCATATGACAGTGCTCACCCGATCACATGACAGTGCTCACCCGGCTCACGTGACAGTGCCCACCCGACTCACGTGGCAGTGCTCACTGACAGCAGTGCTCAGGGTCCGTGTCTGCAGCTCTCACAAGAGCCCAGGCACGGCTGCTTGTCATGTGAGCAGTGTCTGGTCAGGGCCCGCCTGTCACTCCAACAGCAGCCCGCAGCCACAAGCTGTATGGCCCCTGGTGGGCTCCTACAAGTACACTGGTGTCCAGTGCTCCGCAGCCACTCCGGCAGCTGCCAGTGCGGATGTGGGCAGTGCCGTGGGCCAAGCGCTGCTGTCAGCAGGGGAACCGAGCACCGGATCCCCTTCCTGCGGGAGTAGACTGAGCTGGCTCGAACCTGGCCCTGCCCTGGGCATCGCCCCGAGCTGCTGGACTGAACTTGGTGCCAGGCTCCTGCACAAACCCTTGATTTTGTTGACGTGGGGCCCAGCACGTGGCATTCTGTTGGGGTTTTGGTTTCGTAACTGAATTTGACTTGGGGGTTTGGGCCACACCTGGAGCTGCTTGGTCTCCCCACCCCCACCCCGCCCTCAGGAGTAGCTGCTGGTGGTCTGGGAGCGTGTGCTGCTGGGAATGGAACCAGGACTCCGGCGCAGCGCTGAGCCGGCCCCAGCCCCGCCGTGGGCTTCTTCAGAGCCCGCTGCCGTGCAGGCCCTGAAGGAGAGCCCCCCGTGGGTCGGGCTGTCCGAGATGCTCAGCGTGTGTCCGCCCGAGCCAGTGCCATGGGGTCCCAAGCACGGAGGCGGGAGGTGCCCCTGAGGTCCCCTGGGCATGGCCCGCGCCACCAGACTAGAGCGTTTTTCTCTCTTGAAGCTCTTCTGATCTCTCCCTCTGGAGCTGGCTGAGTTCTGGCCACGGTGGCAGATGCTCACCTGGTGTGGCGTCCCCTCCCGACACCCGGCAAGGCCACGGCGTCCCCTCCCGACACCCGGCAAGGCCGCGGCGTCCCTCACTGCCCAGGCCTAAATCTGGAGTGTAGGAATGTGCTGGGAAAGCGGCTGGTCTGTCGGAATGGGCTGGACTGGGAGAGTCCCTGGGGCCAGAGCAACAGGCTTCCCTTCCCCGGGCGCGATGGTGCGGCCGGGCCTCACTCCGATGCTTGCCAAAAAAGGGCATGATGAAATGGTGGAATGTGAGGCGAAAAGAATCCACGGCACAGCTCAGAGGACACGGCCTCGAAATAGGGACTGTGTGGGGCGGCATCTGTCTTGCGTGTCAGAGAAGTTTCCAGAGCACCACAGGCAGCCGGAGTCCCCCTGGTGGAAAGTGCCGGCCAGGCCATGCCACGTGTACCCTCACAGCCATCCGCCACCGTCTACACCCGCAGACAGGCCTGTCCACACACTGGCCTTGTCACCCTCGCTGAGCGTCTCCCGATGAGCCTGGCACTTGCTCTTCCGAGAGGAAGGCAAAGATGTCACAGAGGGCTCAGGCGTGGCGAGTCTGAGACACAACGTCGGGAAGGGGGACCCGGTGAGCCAGCTGCCCCCCGTCCCCACTACGCTGGGATTGAGCCTTGGCAGAGACCTGGACCCCTCATGGAGGGAGACGGTTCGTGAGAGCTGACCAGGCAGTTTTTCCCGTATCACCGTGCCAAGGGGCACTATCACTTTAGTCCTTGGGCACGTTAAGTTGCCAGTGGCAGTGTATGCCAGGGCAGCCAGACTGAAAGGCTGCTAGTGAACCGATATTATCTATAGGTGTGTGAGCTGCGCCAGGGGAAGCTCTTTCTGCACGGGAGAGACAGAGCTGGCGGGCAGCAGGGGTCTCCGGGCTGCAGCCCCCTCCCCGCTCTCTGGGAAAGGGGAGGGAAAGGGCCCTCTCTCCATGGGCAGAATGATCTAGAAACAGGCTGAGAGGCACCAGGAACACCACCCCTGGCTCTGGAGTTGTAGTCTTGGGCGATGTCACCTGCCGATGGTGAGAAGGTGAAGGGAAGGTTCTGGGTGGGGGGGCCAGTCCCCGGGAGCGGAGAAGAGTCGGCGCTGAAGACGAACCATCCCACCACTGAAAGAAACATCTGTCCCGGAGACGCCGGACTTCTCCGAAAGGCGTTTTCCCGGTTTGCTGCTGGTTCAGGCTGAGCCCTGTCCTCTAGCCAGGAAGCTAACGGCTCTGCCTGGAAAATGGGCCACGCCCCATTAGAAACTCCTGGAGATGGGCTAGTCCAATGGGCAGGTTTGTGTAGCTCTGTGTTGGCGACTGGGTAGAAAACTAAAGGCGGAGGTGACAGATCGCCAGTAATAAGGAGCGGGATTTGGTCGACGTCCTCAGTTATAGCCTGCACAAGGAGACTTGGTCTGGTCGGTAGAGCGCTGGTAGGGCACGTACCACACACGCAGCGGGCCTGGGTTCAGTCTCCAGAACCTCCTAGGGTCCCCTGAGCCCTGCCAGGAGTGATATCCGAGTGCAGAGCCAGGGGCAGGCGCAGCCTAAAAACAGAAAGGACAGAGGCCGTTTCAGAGACTGCTGCATTTGAAAGCTGCTCATAGGTAGCCTGTGCATTGCCGGACCACGCTAAGAAACTGACAGCGGAAAAGCTCAAGAAATGATCAGAAGAGGGGCATTGTATTGCCTGCATTCTTGAGCAAGAAGAGAGTAAGATTATAAAGCACAGGGAGAGTCAAGAAGATGAACCTATGCAGAAACGTGATGGCTGTCTTCTGAAAGGTACTTGAGGAGGGAATTGGAGAGGAATGACAGCGCTCGTCAAAGGAGCGGGTCTCCGTGGAGAGCGACAGTACGGTTCCTCCCAGGCGGGAGTTGGCGAAGGTTTTAAATGGACAGTTAAACTCGTTTGTTATTTTAAGGACACCACAGAGAAATGGGGGAAGACCAAGCATTCTTCTTAGGATGTTGGGAAAACCCAACAAAGACAAGGAAGAGATCAAGAACTTGACCCCCTGGGACGTGCCGGCCACAAGCGCACATGAACGGACGTGGCTGTCTCCCCACTGAGCTTCTGTATAATCAGTGCAGGAGATTCTAAAGAGGAAGAATCCTGGAGAATCTAATAACCAGAGGGGTCTGTCGCTTCCCCTGAGGAAGAAGAGACCAAATGCAGGCACTTCCCCGGGCAGGCTGGAGGAAGGCCTCCAAGGCCATCTCCTCTGCGGTGGCCTGAGCTGGTGCCACTCGGAGAACCAGGACATGCACAGACTTACTGATTTAAAAATCCTAAAATAGGGCGTGTAGCAATAGCACATTCTATTAAAAGACTGGGCCCCCTGGGATGAACCCAGAACGCGGCAGAGCCTGGCAAGCTACCCGTGGTGTATTCGATATGCCAAAAACAGTAACAATCATGGGCGTCATTCCCAACGAATGGAGACGTTACTGGTGCCCGCTGGAGCAAATCAATGAACAACGGGGAGACAAGTGATACAAGTGAGCAATAGCACAGCGGGGAGGGCATTTGCCTTACATGCAGCTCACCCAGGTTCTATCCCCGCATCCCTTATGGTCCTCTGAGCACCACCAGGAGTAATTCCTGAGTGCAGAGCCAGGAGTAACCCCTGAGCATTGCTCAGTGTGACCCAAAAAAGACAAAAAAATCCTAAAGCATCAAGGCATCACATTTTCCGGATCTTGGGGCGGAGAGCAGTAGTACAGCAGGTAGAGGGCTTTTGCCTTGCACGTGGCCAACCCAGGTTCTGTTCCCGGCATCCCATGTGGTCGGTCCCTGAGCACGCTGGAAGTGATGCCGAGTGCAGAACCTTTGAGCTCAGCAGCCCAAGCATGCCTGGCGTAGCCCCCCACAAAAAACATTTGAAGGATCTTTAAAAAGAAGTTTTAGGGGAGCCAGAGAACTAGTACAAGGTTAAAGCCTGGCCTTGCAGGCGGTCACTGCGGTTCCCACGTCCCCTACTGGGGACTCCCGAGGACAGAGCCAGGAGCCAGCCCTGAGCACAGCTGTGTGTGGTCCAACCCACATCCAGTTCTGCTTATTCCAACAAAACAAGGAGCATTGACCCCATCGATGCCAGCAGAGACCTGCGCAAGAGCCAGCCCTGTGGGCTTGAGGGGCGGGGAAGCGTTGAGTGACCCTCCCTGGTCCTGGGGGGCCTCTGTTCTCTTCACCCTTTGGACCAAGCCTGTGGCTGCTCCGCCCAGCACACCCGTCGGCAGGGCAGGCCTGGCAGTCAGTCCGGCCTCAGGGCTTGAACTGCAGAACACACAGAAACATGCATCCGCGCGGGGCTGTGAAGAATCATAAGGAACCGGGAAAACCAGCCCGGCGGCTTTCCAGGGAACCTGCTGGGTCAAAGCGTGCTTGGGGCGCCGCGGTCCACCGCAGTGGCTGTGTTGCCACCTGAGAGTGGTGACGCGCAGCACAGGAGGTTCTGGGCTCTCGTGGGAGTCAGTGTTAAAGATGGGACAGTTACTGCGTTGGCAGGTGCTCGCCCGCCTCCGTCCCACAGGCCCCTCTGCCTGGCCCCACTGCGCCTACCCACGCCGCAGGGATCCCGGGTTCCCCAACTGGGTCACTGTGTTCCCCAGTAGTTCCTGGTGGCTCTGGAAGTCCCGGAGGATGTGTGAGTCCCGGCCCTCTGCAGGCTGCTGCCCAGCCCACACCCCCTCCTGCGAGCCCTCGGGTAGTTCCCACCGCGCCCGCTGCACCCGAGACTCAACCCTCTCCCCTTCCGGGGTGCCCCTCCCTGCGGGCCGGCCCCCTATCACGTGCCTTGCCTCCCCGTACCCCGTGGACGCCTGTTTAACCCGAGAGCCGCCGGCCTAGCCCCCATGCCCGGGGAGCTGCCTTGGTTCTCCCGCCACGGCGTGTTTCTGCAGGGACGTGCAGGAACCGCATGGGTGCCCCAGACCCCGTTTCCCACAGCTAGAGAGGAGGCCGAGTACCCGCCTTCGCAGCTTGGTTCGGAGGAACAGACTGACTTGTCTCTTCAGAGTTACAAGGGGGCAGGCGGCTCCGTGAATCCGTCCCCGCAGGCCTCATTTGGGGGCCTCGGGGGCCCCGGCTTCCTCCCGCGACTCTGCGCGTGGCCCTGACGGGGAGAGCGGGCTGGGTGTGTCCTGTCCCTGCAGGCTCGTGAGGCTGTGGCCAGGTGCTTTGGGGGCTCCAAGTCCTGCTCAGGGACCCGCCCCAGGTTTCTTCAAAGCTTAAACAAGAACTGGAGGCCACGCGCGGCCATCCAGCCCTGCTGTTCTCCTAAGGACGGTTTCAGCTTTGCGCCTGTGCAGGGGGTCAGCGCTGGGCCCGTGCAGAGGATGAAGGCCACGGGCACTCTCCGGCTACCCCATCACACTGCGCCGCCTCCGCGTGTCCGTCCGTCTGTGCGTGTCCCGAGTCGGTGGGACTCAGGCTCGGTGCTGGTGTCTGAGCTGCGCCATCCCCGAGGCCCGGCCTTGGCTCTCGGCTGGTCCTGTATCTCTTCTTCCCAGCCGCAGTGCCCGGCACATCTCTCTGCCCACCGTGGGTTCTTCCTCTGGTGCCCGGAGCCGTCTCCGAGGGGCCTTGGCTGCCTTGGAGGCCGCCCTCGATTTCTTTCGGCGGAGCCAGGAGCCGCGGGAGCGAGGGTGTCCCCGGCAGGCACCAGCTAAATTCTCTCTTTCCCCTCCAGAGGAGAAGCGGACTGCGCCAAGGCCCACTGCCAGGTCCAGTTCTCCCCGCGCTGCCCGAAGACTCCATCCTGATCGAGGGCTACGCGCCCCGGGGGAGTGCTGCCCCCTGCCTAGCCGCTGCGTGTGCCACCCCTGCAGGCTGCCTCCGGAAAGTGTGCCCGCCGAGACACCTCAGCATCCTGGTGTCCAAGGCCTCGGGACGCCCGGACAGTGCTGTGACCTCTATGAGTGCAAGCCAGGTAGGCCCCGCCCCGCGCCCCTGCCACGCCCTCCCGGCGCCTCTGGCCTCCCCAGCCTGCTCCTTCCAACTCTGCTCACAGAGCGGTGGCCTTGGCGTCGAGGGGGACCCCGGCTGCACCTTCCCTGGGGGCTCCTGCCACAGAGGCAGACCCCAGCACCCACGAGGACGCTGCTCTGTCTCAGCGCCCGGGCGTCCAGGTTCTGCTCCCGCTTGTCGCTCTCAGGCTGGTGCCTCGTGGTCTGTGACGAGCCCTCCCACCTCGGCCACCTCTTGGGAGGGGGCAGTGCCACGAATCCACCTCTTTTTTGTGACTTCCATCATCCCGTTCCTGGTGGTTCGTGAACCACTCAGGACGGTGACTTCCGATGGGCAAGTTTCTGACCATCACTTGTATTTCCTTATGGATTTATTGATGTGTTTGTTGGTAAACTGCCACAGAAATCCTCTGAGCGATGCGCACTCCCCAGTCTGTGTCTCTGGCGGCCTGGCACCATCAGTGCAGAGGCACCTTCTGTCGGCTCCTGGGTCTCGCCCTCTGCCCTCTGCCCTCTGCCCCGTCACCATGCTGTGTTTGCCCCTCCAGTCTTCAGCGTGGACTGCAGCATGGTCGAGTGCCCCGTGGTTCAGCAGGCCGTGTGCCCTCTGGACAGCTACGAGACCCAAGTCAGACTCACAGCGGACGGCTGCTGCACGCTGCCCACGAGGTGGGTCCCACAGACGCTGGCCCCGTCCCCAGCAGGCACCCCTCTGCCCGCCCCAACCCTGGTTGGGGCCCAGGAGGCCCGCCTGTGCCATCCACTCTCCGGGCCTGGCCCCTGCGTCACACCCACAGACACACACTGACTCGCGGTCACCGCCAGCCCTCCGCGCCCTGTCAGGTTGGGGACCGTCCACACGCACAGGTAGACGGGGCCCCTCGGCAGGGTGCCTTCTGTTTCCACAGGATTCCCGAGGGGCTCCCGGGCGCCCCCAGAGACCAAACCCTGCGTGCATCAGAGAAGCTCCCGTGGGGTCCTGGGCCCCGCTTCTCCCATGCCCGTCACCCAGAGCCCAACCAGCTGTAGATTCTGGCCTTGCTCTCCAGGCAGAGCGCCACTGCAGTCTCGGGGACGTCCTGGCTGTCCCCCACCCCAGCCTGGCCGCAGGGTCTTGAAGGTGGCTGCAGAGCTGGCCCTGCCTGCTTTCTTTGGGGCACCATGCTGAGAGCTGGGGCTTGCTTTCCCCGTGCACCCCTCCCGTGACCCCTTCTCCCTCCCCCTCTCACCGTCCACCCCACCCGGACTCATCCGTCGTGTAACATCCACCCTATGCCCCTATGCTACGTCGGGCCTGGCTCCGCCGCCCTCACGCCGTGGTGTGTGTGTGGGGGGCATGCAGGAGGCCGATTGGCTGCCGTCGGGCCAGCCCACGGGTGCCTTCCTGCCACTCATGGTCTCTCCGCTCCTGGGTCCGACCCGTTCTGGGCCAGCGAGTCTCCGTGAAGGCGCCAAAAGTCTCCGTGAGCCTGGGAGGCTCCTCCTGGGGTCCCCGTGTGCGTGGGGCCGTGGGCGCTGGGGTGGGGTCCCCCGTGTGCTTGTGGGGCCGTGGGCGCTGGGGTGGGGTCCCGTACGCGTGGGGCCGTGGGTGCTGGGTGGGGTCCCCGTGTGTGGGGGCCGGCTGGGGTGGGGTCCCCATGCGCGTGGGGCCGTGGGCGCTGGGGTGGGGTCCCCGCGCGTAGGGCCGTGGGCGCTGGGCTGTGCTCGGGAGCCTGAGAACTTCCTTCCCTTACTCTCGCCGGCAGCAGGCCCTGGACGGAGACGGAAGGTGGCCGGCACCCGGTGGGCCAAGTCGGGATTCCGCTCTCACAGCTGATAAGGGCAGAGAGGGGTGCTGGGATGTCCTCAGGCCCAGCTCACAGATCTCAGCAGCCCCAACTGTTACCAGGGCCCGACTACCTGACCATCCGCAGCTCACCCTGAGTGTCCGTGCCTGCACCCAGCCCAGCCCCTCACCCTGAGCGTCCCGTGCCTGCACTCCAGCCCGGCCCCCTCACCCTGAGCGTCCCATGCCTGCACCCAGCCCGACCCCTCACCCTGAGCGTCCCGTGTGCCTGCACCCAGCCCGACCCCCTCACCCTGAGCGTCCCGTGCCTGCACCCAGCCCGACCCCTCACCCTGAGCGTCCCGTGCCTGCACCCAGCCGACCCCTCACCCTGAGCGTCCGTGCCTGCACCCAGCCCGACCCCCTCACCCCTGAGCGTCCCGTGCCTGCACCCAGCCCGACCCCCTCACCCTGAGCGTCCCGTGCCTGCACCCAGCCCGACCCCTCACCCTGAGCGTCCCGTGCCTGCGCCCAGCTGACCCCCTCACCCTGAGCGTCCCTTCCCTCGCCCAGCCCGACCCCTCACCCTGAGCGTCCCGTGCCTGCGCCCAGCTGACCCCTCACCCTGAGCGTCCCTTCCCTCGCCCAGCCCGACCCCTCACCCTGAGCGTCCCGTGCCTGCGCCCAGCTGACCCCCTCACCCCTGAGCGTCCCGTGCCTGCACCCAGCCCGGCCCCCTCACCCTGAGCGTCCCGTGCCTGCACCCAGCCAGACCCCTCACCCTGAGCGTCCCGTGCCTGCACCCAGCCCGACCCCCTCACCCTGAGCGTCCCGTGCCTGCGCCCAGCCCGACCCCTCACCCCTGAGCGTCCCGTGCCTGCACCCAGCCAGACCCCTCACCCTGAGCGTCCCGTGCCTGCACCCAGCCAGACCCCTCACCCTGAGCGTCCCGTGCCTGCACCCAGCCAGACCCCTCACCCTGAGCGTCCCGTGCCTGCACCCAGCCAGACCCCTCACCCTGAGCGTCCCGTGCCTGCACCCAGCCAGACCCCTCACCCTGAGCGTCCCGTGCCTGCACCCAGCCAGACCCCTCACCCTGAGCGTCCCGTGCCTGCACCCAGCCAGACCCCTCACCCTGAGCGTCCCGTGCCTGCACCCAGCCCGACCCCCTCACCCTGAGCGTCCCGTGCCTGCACCCAGCCAGACCCCTCACCCTGAGCGTCCCGTGCCTGCACCCAGCCAGACCCCTCACCCTGAGCATCCCGTGCCTGCACCCAGCCCGACCCCTCACCCTGAGCGTCCCGTGCCTACACCCAGCCCGACCCCCTCACCCTGAGCGTCCCGTGCCTGCACCCAGCCAGACCCCTCACCCTGAGCGTCCCGTGCCTACACCCAGCCCGACCCCCTCACCCTGAGCATCCCGTGCCTGCACCCAGCCCGACCCCTCACCCTGAGCGTCCGGTGCCTACACCCAGCCCGACCCCTCACCCTGAGCGTCCCGTGCCTGCACCCAGCCCGACCCCTCACCCTGAGCGTCCCGTGCCTGCGCCCAGCCCGGCCCCTCACCCCTGAGCATCCCGTGCCTGCACACTGGGCCTCCCTGCCCCAGCCCCCACCTCCTCTGTGCGCTGCTGCCCTCTGGGGGACCCTGCGGCCCCCTCCCCACTCCTCCTCTGTCTGCCCAGGCTCAGCTGCTCCCTGAGTGCGTGTGGGTCCCTCTGGACAGGGCTGAGGGCAGTGGCGCAGGCGTGACGTCACCTCCAGGCCGTGACAGGACTTGGCGTGTCTCCGTCTGTCCCCGAGTCTGTGATGCGGGGGGGGCGCCAGCTCCGAGTCTGGTTCCCTCCCCGCCGTGGGGGGCTCGCGCCGTCTCCCCTTTGACCCCGGCGCTGCCTTCGGCTCTCCCTGCCCGCTGTCACGTGGCTCCTACTGGACCCCAGGGAAGTGCGCTGGGTCCCTGCGGTGGGGACCGTCCCCGCCCCCGCGGTCTGTCACTCACCTGTCACGGCAGGCACTCGGCACTCGGCTCTTCACACCCTCTCAGGCCTTGCTGGGGCTCCGGCTGACACTGCCCTTTCCCGCCGCTGGGCTGGGCTGGGCCTAGCTGCGAGCGCGGCAGGAGCCTCCTGTGACTGGCGCTGCTCGCCCAGCCCAGCCTGGAATGTGGGTCCTCGCTTCAGGAGGGCCAGACACCTCATCATAAAGATGAAGCTTATCTTTACTGCAGCCCTAACCACGCCGCCAACCGGACAGGAAGAGAAAGCCGGACGGACACCAGATGAGCTCTGGGGACGGGGCCCACACACGGCAATGCTCAGGGCTGACTCCCGGCTCAGTGCTCAGGGCTGACTCCCAGCTCAGTGCTCAGGGCTGACTCCCCGCTCAGTGCTCAGGGCTGACTTCCAGCCCTGTGCTCTAGGGCTGACTCCGGCTCTGTGCCAGGGCTGACTCCCGCCCTGTGCTCAGGGCTGACTCCCGGCCCTGTGCTCAGGGCTGACTCCCAGCTCAGTGCTCAGGGCTGACTTCCAGCCCTGTGCTCAGGGGCTGACTCCCAGCTCAGTGCTCAGGGCTGACTTCCAGCCCTGTGCTCAGGGCTGACTCCCAGATCAGTGCTCAGGGCTGACTCCCGGCCCTGTGCTCAGGGCTGACTCCCGGCTCTGTGCTCAGGGCTGACTCCCAGCTCAGTGCTCAGGGCTGACTTCCAGCCCTGTGCTCAGGGCTGACTCCCAGATCAGTGCTCAGGGCTGACTCCCGGCCCTGTGCTCAGGGCTGACTCCCGGCTCTGTGCTCAGGGGCTGACTCCCGCCCTGTGCTCAGGGCTGACCTCGGCCCTGTGCTCAGGGCTGACTCTAGCTCAGTGCTCAGGGCAGACTCCCGGCTCAGTGCTCAGGGCTGACTCCAGCTCAGTGCTCAGGACTGACTCCCGGCTCAGTGCTCAGGGCTGACTCCGGCTCTGTGCTCAGGGCTGACTCCCGGCTCTGTGCTCAGGGCTGACTCGCTCAGGGCTGACTCCCAGCTCTGTTCTCAGGGGCTGACTCCCGGCCCTGTGCTCAGGGCTGACTCCTGGCTGACTCCGGCTCTGTGCTCAGACCAGGCCTGCCCTTTGCTGGGGCACGAGCGGGTGTGTGCAGTGCAAGCACGCGTTCCTGCTGTACTCGCGCTCCAGTCATGTATAACCTGTTTATTAGAGGGAGAAAATCACTTGATTCTCGTACCGCAGTCAGCTCCTGCTCGACAGTCACCAGATGGGAAGAACGGTCACCCACCTGGGAAGGACTTGGGGGTCCATGTCCGTATGTACAGACATTCCTTAAAAGCTCGGGCAGGGTTGCATCCCCTGGCTGCTGGGGGTGGAAAGACGCCGTCATCGCTTATAACGTTCCAAAACTTCAAGTCGGGTTCTGCCAGGCAGCGGCCCGCCCTTTCCCAAGCTCCCGCTGGCTCCGGGCCCTCTCACGGAGGGTTTGAGTCACTTTCAGGCTCGCTGTGAAATATTTATATCTCTGGCTCTCCGAGACACCGTGCTGAAAAGACCTTTTTTTTAAATAATCTTTTTTAATTTTTATTTTAAAGTCAAGATTTAGAAACGTTTCTTACTTTGTTTTCCTGAGTCCAAAGTAACGGGCCCCCGCAGCCCCTGCTCTAACTGGAGCGCTCCCTGCACCAGGGCCTGCCCGAGCCCCTGAGCACCCCCCACCCCGCAGTACCTTGGACAGGTGACGGGTCGCCCCAGAAGGTGGGCGTGGCCAGGCGGCTTCCCAGACCCCCACCCCCCACCTTGCACCTGTTTTGTTCTGCCCCCCGTGAGCTCTGGATTCTGGCACTCCTACGTGCGAGTGTGGCACAAACACCCGCGCCCCCATCTCGGCGAGGACGGACGGGCGGGCGACTGCTGGTCTAGGTCTTGGGTTCCCAAACCCTTCCCGGAAGGAAGCCTGGCGCGGGGTGGCAGGGAAGTCCTGGGAAAGACAGAGAAGAGCATGTCTAACTGCCAGGACGGCGGGCATGGCCCGGAGGAAGGGGACGCCCAGCGGAGGGGCCCACGTCGGGTTTCTTTTCCTTTTGTTAAGCAGCTCAGCAGAGGCGCACATGCAAGTAGGCGGAAGCCGGCAGAGCTGGGGGCAGCGGGTGCCCGGTGGCTCCAGCCCGCAGTGCCCTGGGCTGGGCAGGCCGCGCTGGCACTGCCGGGACTCACTCGCCCTTCCAGAGCCCAGAGTAGAGCAGCCACCGTGGGGAGCCTGTTCTCGGTGCTTTCCTATGGGACAGCCCCTTCGCCGGCGGCTGTAGGAGCATGGGGTGGGGCCCCCGCACTTGCTCAGACCCACAGCCCCCACCCGCTTCTCGCAGCTCTCTCCCCTCCATCTCCACGCCCTTTCTCAGTGCTCGTCTCCATCCGCTGCTCTGCCCAGCCTCCGCACTCTCGTGTCCTGCACAGACTCACGCATGTACATGTACAGTCACACGTGCACATGTACGCAGAGATGTGGATGTACACACATGCGCGCATGATACCTGCACACGCGCATACATGCGGACACCCCCCACCTTGCCCGTGCTCGTGGAAGACTTTCCGATTCCCTGCACCGCTGGGCGTTGCTCTCTGTGCCCAGAGAAATGCCCCTCGCCATCAAGCTGCCAGGCTCGTCGCCGCAGTTTGCGCGGAGTGAGCCGCTAGTGGCGTGTGTCAGCCTGTGTGGGCCTGTTCAGCGCCTGTGTACTTGTGTGGCGCCTTGTTTTATTCTTCCAAGGACCCTCAGGAGACAGTTTCGTGTTCATCCTTTGTAGCATGGGTGCCAGTCTCAGACCCTCAGTCCTTGCAGGGAGGGGAGGGAGAGAAAGCACCAGGCCTGATGTCTGAGGTGTCAGCGATGCGGCCCAGGGCTGGTGGCCTCACTGTCCCTCGGGGACTGTCCTGCCCCCAGGTCAGAGCTGAGTGCTCCCTTCCCGCCCGCAGCCCGGTTTCTTCATTGGCTTTGTCTGTTTTGTTTGGGGGCCACGCCCAGCGATGCTCAGAGGTTACTCCTGGCAGTGTGCGGGTGGTCCTGGTTTCTTTGTGCTCTCCAGAAAATCCGTCTTGCTGGAGCCGTGTTGCATCAGTGGAATAGAATCTCAGTGGCCTGTGAGCACAGGGTCTTGGGCGGAGCTTCAGGAAGGCGCTCTCTGGGCCTGCGGATTCACAGCCGGGTTGACTCATGCCTGATGGAATTTCTGGCAGATTCCCCTCGCCTTCAGAAGCTCTTGAGTTCATTCACAGGCAGCCTCTCCCCGCAGAGCAGCGGGAGTGAGAATAAGGTGCCGCTGGACAACGCGAGCTCTTGAGAGCAGAGCCCAGCGAGCGCCTCCGGTGAGAGGAAGCCGGCTCTGGTGTGGGGACGGTGGGGACGGCCACGTGGCCCGGCTCCGGCAGCACCAACGCCACTGTTGGGATTTGGAGCCTCGGAGAGGAATTAAGACCAAACACAGGCACGTGCAGACGTTTGCCTTCTAGAAACGTCCATCAACTGGCCTTCTCCCCGCAGGAGCTGAACCTAAAAACGTCCGGTCACCAGCTGCCATCAAGACGCTCCCAAAGCCACATAAACACAGACACACACGAGCACACAGACACATCCGCACACACACAGACACGCTGCAGCGCACACAGACACGCACAGCCGCATGTGTGTGTGTCTTTCCTTGTCTGGTTGGCACATCTGGAGTCCTGGCACCTTCCCCACGGAGCACTCTGGGGTGTCCTCTAAGCTGCCCCTTCTCTCCCTGCGCTGCAGGGCCCCAGGGCCCAAGGGGACAGCCCTCCTCTGCTGCCCCTCCTTTGTACTGGGCCGTGGCCACTGGGAAGTCAATAGGAGCCGTGTGGCCCCTCTGAAATTCTGCCCGAAATATCACATCATTTCCACCATGGCCTGAGCCATCGTCCAGCGGGAAGACCCTTGCCTGAATGCAGCTGACGGGTTCAACCCCAGCACCCCATGGAGTCCCCGGGCCCCAGCAGGAGTAATTCGAGAGCAGCGCTGGGAGTAAGCCCTGAGCACTCTGGGTGTGGCCAAAAAAGGTCACACTTGGTAATTCAGTTCCTTGTGTCACTTCTCCTCAAGTTAATCAGTGGGAAATTGTCCTTGAACATTCATTTTCCAAAGTGACTCCGTCAGATTAAAAGCCTGGTAATTAATGATCATGTCCATCTGTTGCAGAGGCATGGTCCCCAGGAGGATGGGAACTTAACCATTTGGGTGGTGGTTTTATCTGAAGATCAGTGTGTTGGTTGGCAACTTTCTCTAATTCACTTCGCTTGGGGTCGGGGGTGTGCTCCGTGCCTTTAATTTGGATAATTCATTCAGCTGCTTTGGGGGATAAATAAGTCATAGAATGGGCATAAATTAAATGCAGACAATGGGCATTCGCCAAGTGCGGACTTAGAACATTCCTAGCTCTTGAATCCCTTCCTGGTAGCGTCTCTGTGTGTCTAAACATGGGCAGGGAGGGAAGAGCCGGGCCGGCCCCTGGGGCTGCCCTCAGCAGGCGAGAGCCGCCCTCCACCGCGCCCGCTGCGTGGTTCCAGCCCTCGTCACTGAAGCAGCCAGCAAGCTCTCTTAAACTCCGTGTTTTTGAAACAAAATAATTGTCGGAATTCCATGTTGTCATTGGCCTCGGCCCCAGCTCGCAGCAAACGCTCTTTCCTAGAAGGGAGCCTGCACCCCTCGGCCGAGCCGCGTCCTGGGCCGGGCAAAACTCCCAGCAGAGGAGCTGCAGGCCCGCCAGGCCTGGGCAGTGCCCGTCTCCCGCCCGTTTGCTTCAGTCCCCGAGGCCAGGGGGACATTCACTCTGTCTGCGGCCTCGTGCCCCCTGTCCTTACACACAGAAGCATGCAGGAGGGGGAGCCTCCGCTGCTCCTGAGCTGCTCCGGGCTCTCCCTGGCCACCGTCTTGGGGGACTCTGCCCCACGCAGGCAGCAGACGGCCCAAGACCCCGCACGCAAGCTGCCCTATCGCACGGGGAAGCGCCCTTCGAGCCCACCCTCGGGAGGCGGATCCGCCCGACACAGCCTCACCCTTTGATTGCTCTCGGGGTGTCAGGCAGACAAGGAGTTTGGGATGGGTCTGATGTCATGCCAGGGTGTCAGGCCAGCGTGTTGTGTAGGCGGCCCCGCGTGTTGTGTAGACGGGCCTGCGAGGTTGTGTAGGTGGCCCACGTGTTGTGTAGATGGGTCCACATGTTGTATAGATAAGTCAGCGTGTTACATAGATGGTCCGTGTGTTGTATAGACAAGTCCTGTTGTATAGACCGGGTCCCATGTTATATACACAAGTAGCGTGTTGTGTAGACAGGTCTGTGTGTTGTGTAAACAGGTCTGTGTGTTGTGTAGGTGGGCCTGCATGTTACATGGAGAAGTGTGTCTTTGTTTTCTATTGCGGGATGGCGTGAAGCAGGTGACCCACCACTGGCGCTCTGGGATCACTCCTGCTGGCCCGAGGACTATACGGTGCCAGGCATCAAACCAGGTTGGCAGGTGCCGGGCATCAAACGGGTGGCAGGTGCCCGTGGCCTGCTGTCTTGTTTCCGTGGCCCTCCTGGCCCACTTCGTGTCTGCTCGAGAGGGCAGCACATGTGCTATTATGGTGCCGAGGTAGGTGGCGCTGGTGTCACTGCTCGGACCTCAGGACAGCCGTGTCCAAGGTCAGGCTCTGTGTCTGTCTGTCCCTCCCTGACCCGTGCTTCGTGGCCCTTCCCACCCCAAGCACGTGGCACTGCCCCTGCCTGGCCGTCCACTGCCACAGGATGTCCCCTTCTGGACGTTTTTGGTTCGCAGTAGCCAAGCGGAGGGTCCTGGTGCCAGGTCGGAACCTGCTGGCCCGTGGCCTGACTGTGGAGCCGAGAGCGTGAGGCCTGTGTGTGTCTGGTCGGGGCCACCGACCGTGCGCGGCTCCTCCCAGACAGCCAAGCGTGCGGCCCCTTCTGTGTCCCCCAGGGTGGGGTGGGCCTGTGCCGGCGCCCATCCCTGCTGGCCCTGCAGCCTGCCCAGGTGGCGCCACCTGGTGGCCAAAGCCTGAGTGCATCACCCAGCGTTGCTCAGGGCGGGTCCTCCCAGGCCCTGCACCTCCTTGCAAGAAGCCGTCGCCCCTCTCCGGGGAGTGGGGTCTGGTGTTAGGCCGAGACTGGAGCTGCCTTAGAGGAGGGGTGCCGCAACCCTTGGGGGCCCTGCGGCTTGTATGGTGCCGAGACTCAGGGACCCCACACAGATGGGTTGATTCTGAGTTTGCCGCCGCACCTGAGAGCTGATGGGACCCCAAGATAGTCTCGTCGATGTCTGCCTCACCTTTCGCCACAGTAAAACAGCCATGCTGGAAGCTGGGTGCGCTCCTGAGCAGCGGGCCCCACTCCGAGGGACAGACCCCAGACCCTTACAGCAGGGACCCCACTCCGAGGACAGACCCCAGACCCTTACAGCAGGGACCCCACTCCGAGGACAGACCCCAGACCCTTACAGCAGGGACCCCCACTCCTGGGGACAGACCCCAGACCCTTACAGCAGGGACCCCACTCCGAGGACAGACCCCAGACCCTTACAGCAGGGACCCCACTTCGGGGACAGACCCCCAGACCCTTACAGCAGGGACCCCACTCCTGGGGACAGACCCCAGACCCTTACAGCAGGGACCCCCACTCCGAGGGAAAGACCCCAGACCCTTACAGCAGGGACCCCCACTCCGAGGACAGACCCCAGACCCTTACAGCAGGGGACCCCCACTCCTGGGGACAGACCCCAGACCCTTACAGCAGGGACCCCCACTCCTGGGGACAGACCCCAGACCCTTACAGCAGGGACCTCCACTCCGAGGAAAGACCCCAGACCCTTACAGCAGGGACCCCCACTCCGAGGACAGACCCCAGACCCTTACAGCAGGGACCCCCACTCCGGGGACAGACCCCAGACCCTTACAGCAGGGACCCCACTCCTGAGGACAGACCCCAGACCCTTACAGCAGGGACCCCCACTCCGAGGACAGACCCCAGACCCTTACAGCAGGGACCCCCCCACTTCGGGGGACAGACCCCAGACCCTTACAGCAGGGACCCCCCACTCCTGGGGACAGACCCCAGACCCTTACAGCAGGGACCCCACTCCGAGGGAAAGACCCCAGACCCTTACAGCAGGGACCCCACTCCGAGGACAGACCCCAGACCCTTACAGCAGGGGACCCCCACTCCTGGGGACAGACCCCAGACCCTTACAGCAGGGACCCCACTCCTGGGGACAGACCCCAGACCCTTACAGCAGGGACCTCCACTCCGAGGGAAAGACCCCAGACCCTTACAGCAGGGACCCCACTCCGAGGACAGACCCCAGACCCTTAAAGCAGGGACCCCCCACTCCGGGGACAGACCCCAGACCCGGGATTTTACAGCAGGGACCCTTAACGCAGTGGGGAAGACCCCAGCGCCCATGATCCTTCCGTGCTCCTCCCGCCCCTCTGAGCACAGCTGGACGGCGCCTGGGGTCGGCACAGTGGCTTTGGGCAGTGCTCCGGCGCCCCTCGGGTTGTGGATCTGCTCCCCAGGCGCCCGGGCACATCTGTGGGGAGGCGGCTGTGGACAGCCGGGGTCTCTGGTGTCCAGGCCCCTGCCGCCTGTCCGAGCGGCCGGTGCGGCAGTGCTCGAGGACGGCGGGCAGTTTCCCAGCCTGCTCTGAAGCGGCTGCTGCTGGCCCCGCACCTGTGCTAGGACCATGAGCTCTTTCTGGCCAGGGTTCCAGGCACTCTGAGCTTCTCTGCCCAAGGAGCCTGTTCGTGGCCATGCCTCGGGCCACCCCTGACGTAGAACCCACCGCCCTGCTGCTTCTGACTGTGCCATGGGTCTGTTGTGTCCGAGTGGCCCCCAGCCTGGCTGTTCAGGTCCCGTGTGTGAAGACGCTCTTTGTCCGGCCTCATTCGGCAGCGAAGGGGCCTCCCGCTGGGCCCCTCGGGCCACACTCATTTCGGGGCGGAGGTTAGGTTCTCTAGCGCCCACAGAACAGGCCCAAAGAAGGGGCTGGAGGAGACGTGGGGCCCAGTTGGGGGGCTTTGGGGTCAGGGGTTAGGGGGCTGTGGGGTCAGGGGTTAGGGGGCTGTGGGGTCAGGGGTTAGGGGTTGGGGGGAGTGAGGAGTTTGGAGGCTGTGGGGGTCAGGGGTTAGGGGGGGCCTAGGGGGCAGGGGTTGAGGGTGCCGCCGGCCAGGCTGTGCTTCATCGTGCCTGTGTCGGGGGCCAGAGCAGGAGGTGCTGGGCAAGGGTCAGGCATGGACAGAGCGGTTGCCCCCGCCACCCCCGCTGTTTCGGCCTGTGGGGTCCTCTGGGTCATCATCGGGGCCGGGACAGGGTCAGCTGCCAGGAGCACAGGGAGGAGAAAGCTGCTGCCGCGCCAGGGCTGGGCCGACACGTGCCTCCTGGGTGCCGTCACCCCACGTTGCCCCTCCATGGCGGGGCCCCACCTGCAGCCGCCGAGACCACCTAGAACATGCGGTGCACACTCCGGAGGGCAGCGCCGCCAGCTCCCTGGCCACGGGTCACTGTTCACCGCAGGGTGGCAGTGCCCGGGCTGTCCTCGCCCGTCTGGCCCGGCTGATCCTGGCTTCATCCGTTCCCTGAATCGCCATCGGGGCAGGGTGCACTAACCCCAGTGCAGGGCTGCCCGCAGGCCCCGCTTCTCTCTGCGGTGCTGGCCCCTGCCCAGCCCCTTCCTGAGCCACAGACCCCCCGGGCGTCCCCTGGACCACGGAGCTGTCTTGGAGGAGGCTGTTTGGGGCTGAGTCCGGGGTCGGGACCAGGTATGGTGCTGGGGTTGCCCCGGTCAGTCCCAGAGCGGTCAGCATGGAGACTTCGTAGCGGGCGCGAGTACGGACACGGCCCTCGGGGCAGTGACCGCCAGTACAGGCGGGAAGCCGGGAACGGGTGTGTCTCGCGGGGTCTCCAAGCAGGGTGGGCTAGAGACAGGATGGGCCAACGCTTCCTGTTGGGCTCCCCACTTGGGATGGGGCCCCGAGCCCAGGAATGCTCACTCCCGGGTGGGGTCTGGGTCTCGCGGGTGGGCTCAGATACAGCTCGTGGGTTGGCACAGACACCGCCCGCCCCTGCCCTCCCCAGGGACGGGGTCTCACCAGCTCCCCGGGCCCTCTCAGCCACCGAGACTACAGTCCTGGGGTCCAGATCCTTCTCCCAGAGCTGCCCGGCAGGGGACTCCCGAGCCGCCAGCCCGCCTGTAACCCAGAACGCCTGTCACCGCACCGCCTGACCCTCCGTTTCTCTCCACGACCCCGGGGTGGGAGTCCACTCAGGCCGCGGGCCCTGCGCTCTGTCCGTTATTCTGGCTCTCTCCGTGCTGTGTCCACCTGGGCCCTGACCGGGCCGTCCGGGCTCCCCAGCCCTTCTTCCCTGCTGAGGACCCGGGTCTCCTTGGAGCTGCCCACGCTTGCCCTACAAGCACCCCCTTATCCGGCCCGAGCCCTCCTCCCAGGCCAGGCGCCTCCCCTCACCCCACGCCCCCCACTTCCGTCCCTGGCATCCTCGCTGGGCTCCAGGCCCCTCGCTCCCTGCGCATCCGTCCCCGGCTTCTCCCGTGATCTGCCTCCCGGCTTGCTGGTCCCGCAGCCCTGCTCACTCGGCTTCCCAGCCTGCTCCCCACTCCCCAGCGGCTCTGGCTTGGGGTGGGGGGGCTGCTCCCCTGCCGCCCTCCACCCTCAGTTCTGCCTTCTCGGATGGGGCTGGGGGCAGAGTCAGAGCAGCCAGGGCCCCCCACCCCGCGCACCCGGACATTCAGTTCAGACCAGGGCAGGAGCCGGCAGGTTGGGGAATGCCCCGCCAGGGGTGGTGTTGGCCCCCCCCCCCGAGCTGCTGCTCACTCACGGGGTTTCCTCCTCTTCTTTGGTTTCAGATGCGAGTGTCTCTCTGGCTTATGCGCGTTCCCGTGTGTGAGGCGGGCAGCGTCCCCCGCAGAGTGTCGGCGGCAGCGGGACCCCTGGCAAGTGCTGTGATGTCTTTGAATGTGTTAATGGTACGTGGGCTCTCCCGGTCCGGTCCCTCACCGCTGCTCGGGTGCTGGGCGGCAGCTGCCCTCCCCGCGTGGGGCGCCGATCTCGGTCTGACCTTTGGGGCAGCCGCAGGCTTGGCCTTGCCCAACCTGTCAGCATCTGTCACCGGGTGGCCATCATGCTGGCGGCACCCACCAGGAAGCTCCCCTGAGCACGGTGGGATGAGAGCACACACGGGCGCGGTGCTGGGTGCACACCTGTGCACTCATGTATACACATGCACACGTACACACACACACACACGCTGCAGTCTGTACACTCATGTATACACACATGCACACATACACACGTACTCACACACACGCTGCAGTCTGTACACTCATGTATACACACATGCACACATACACACGTACACGCTCACACACACCCTCACATGCTGCAGTCTATACACTCTTGTATGCACACATACACATGTACACACACACCCTCACATACTGCAGTCTGTACAGTCATGTATACACACATGCACACATACACACGTACTCACACCCCTCACACGCTGCAGTCTATGCACTCATGTATACACACATGCACACATACACACATACACGCTCACTCACACACACCGCTGCAGTCTGTACACCATGTATACACATATACACACACCCTCACACGCTGTAGTCTGTACACATGTATACACTCATGCAGTACACACACACAACACACACACACACACACACACACACACACACACACACACACCCCTCACACTCTGCAGTCTTCCCTGGGCCTCTGGGCCTGCACTGTGTCCTTTCACTCACCCGTGTGTCCAGGCTCTGTCCACGCCGCAGCACGCGTGCGCGCTCCATCCCCGATGGTGGCCAGGGAAGCTGTGTGCACGCCACGTTCCCTCATCAGGAACCCGGCGCTGGGTGTTTCCGACCTTAGCGTCTGTGCCCGCTGCCCGCGGTGGCGTTTCTCCCAGCGTGCCCGGCGAGGAGTGCGGGCAGCTCATATCTGGAGGACCTGCCGGGTGCGTCCCTCAGCCTCTCCAGCCTAAACGGGAGGGGTCTGTCCTCGGGAAACCCTCGGGAGCTCCTGCCTTGTCACGCCGCGCCTCACACCCCCTCCGAGGACTCCGTAACTGAGGGCTTTGCCCCTTTACCGCAGTAACCAGCCAAGCCGAGCATCTTCCTTCTGGCGCCTTCTGCCTGCTGTCATTTCTCTCTGGGTGTGGTTTGGTTGGGGGCCGTGCCCGGCTGCGCTCAGGGTTGACTCCTGGCAGGACTCGGGGCCCTGTGGGATACAGGATTGAGCCCAGGAGGGCTCCCTGCATGGCGTGCTCGCCGCTATATTATTCTCCAACCAAATCTCTACAGCCTCGTGGGGTGTGTGGGCATGGGCGCACATCTGGGGGTGCTCAGGGCTCACTCCTGGCCCTGCACTCAGCTCATGCGAGGTTTGCCTGCAGCAGGGGCGGGCGCCAGCCCTGTACCGTCTGCCCTGCGGCTTGTTGGCAGAAACACTGTCAGCCTCTGCTCATTAAAATATAATAATTTTTGTAGGAGTCTTTGGTATATTCTGACTATAAATCCTTAACCACATGCAAGATTTGCAAGTTTTGGTGTTCGTTTGTTTTCCTTCTGTGGACGTTTACTTTCTCGATGGTGCTCTTTGAAACAGACACAAGTCAAGGGTTTTGTTTTTAACTTGTGCTTTTGATGTGGTACCTAAGAAGCTGTTCCCTGACCCCAAGTCACAGAACTGTGCTCCCTGTTGCTTTAGGGGTGGTGGGGTTGTCGCCCTGGCCTTCGGAGCACTGGTCCATGGCTCCACAGGTAGATTTCATATACAGTATTATACGTAACACAGGGAGTTTATATGCAGTGCGATGCATAACACAGGTACCTTATATACTGTATGATGGTGACGCGTAGCAGGTAGTTATATGCTGTATGATGAGTAACAGGTAGTTTATGTACTGTGTGACAATTAACACAGGTAGTTTATGCACTGTATCATGCATAACAGGTAGTTATATACCGTATGATGCGTAACAGGTAGCTTATGTACTGCATGACACATAACACTAGCTCGGCTTTTCACACGCTTGTCCGAATGCAAGGTGCCCTCCCAATGGAAAACCAGCAGGACAGTTCTACTGTTCAAGAAGGGAGACATTCACGACATCGGTAACTATCACCCCATCTGCCTGCTGTCCGTCATCTACAAGCTGTTTACACGAGTCATCCTGAACAGGATTGACAGAACGCTAGATGAAGGACAACCATGCGAGCAAGCTGGCTTCCGGAAAGGATTCAGCACAATCGATCATATCCACACAGTAACCAAGCCCATCGAGGCTTGTAGGGAGTACAAGATGCCGCTCTGTCTCACGTTCATTGATTTACAGAAAGCCTTTGATTCTGTGGAGACTGAAGCAGTCATCGAAGCCCTAGCCAAACAGGGTGTTCAAACCCAAAACATCAAGATCCTTCGTGGAGCTGTATTACGGATTCACCACCAGGATCTCACCATTCTACAAAGAAGTGATCATTAATGTGAAAAGAGGGATTCGACAGGGTGATACCATTTCACCAAAACTCTTCAGTGCCACCCTCAAGAACATCATGCAACAATTAGAATGGGAAGGAATGGGAGTGAAGATAGGTGGTCGGCAACTACACCACCTCCGCTTCGCTGATGACATCATTCTAATAACACCAAACATTAGCCAAGCGGCACAAATGCTGGCTGACTTCGACCGAGAATGTGGAAAGATAGGTCTACAGCTGAATCTAAAGAAAACAATGTTCATGTAGTTCCTGAGGCCCCATTCACTCTCAATGGAACAGACATCTCTGAATGCAGCAGTTATGTGTACCTAGGTCGAGAAATCAACATGATGAACGACCTAAAACCTGAGCTGCACAGGAGGAAGAGAGCGGCATGGAATGCCTTCAAAGGCATCGAAGAATTAGCTAAAAAGGACAAAGAACCTCCGGCTCTGGGCACATCTCTTTGACTCCACCGTTCTCCCTGCATTAACATACGCCTCAGAGACCTGGGCCCTACGAAAGCAGGATGAGAATGCTATTAGGGTCTCCCCAGAGAGGAATCGAAAGAGCTATGCTTGGAATATCACGCCTCTCTCAAGTGAGAGAAGGAATCGGAGTTTTGACCTTAGTCAGTCTCTGTTCCAGAGTCAGGGACGCTGTCTCATTTGCCAAGGCATCGAAAATCAGATGGGCTGGACATGTAATGCGATTTGGAGACGACCGCTGGACTAGAGCCATTACTGACTGGATCCCACGGGATGTCAAAAGATCACGTGGCCTCCCACCTACAAGATGGTCAGACTTCCTTGTCAAGACCCTGAAGGAACGGTTTGAGGCTCTTCATATTCCTGAATCAACCAGATGCCATTGGGCTACATTGGCACGTGATAGGGTTCAATGGAAATGTTACTGGCGCCCGCTCGAGCAAATCGATGAACACATAACAGGTAGTTTATATACCATATGGTGTGTAACAGGTTATAGTGTATTACACGTAACAGGTAGTTTATGTACTGTATGGTGTATAACAGGTTATAGTGTATGACACGTAACAGGTAGTTTATGTACTGTGTGACGCATAACAGGTAGTTATATACTGTGTGTCGCGTAACACAGCTAGAGTTATGTACTGTGTGACACGTAACAGTCTACTTCTATTCTTTCACATATGCATGTTCAGTTGTTGAAGATTTTTGTTTTTTTGAGGCACACATGGCAAGACTTAGGGCTATTCCCAGCTCTGTGCTCAGAGGTCACTCCCAGAGGACAGTGACCAGCCCAAAGGTCAGGATGCAAAGCCCATGCCATGCTCTGGAGCCCTCACTGCCTCTTCCACAAATCGTCTTGGCCCCGTTCTGGGGGTGGGGGAGGAAAGTGTGACATTGTACACATCAGACACTTCGTTATGTCGAGCACAGCTCAGTAAAACTAGGGAAAACCAATAGAAGTGAATTTATTTCTGAACTTCGCCCAACTCTCTTGGAAGTCTGTTCTTGCGCCACGACCGTTCTCTGAATGTGTGGTTTAATGGCTGTCTTTATTGATGGATGTTGTGTGTGTCTTACTGGCCCTCCGTTCACCTTCTCTCTTCTCTCCAGTATTGTGTTTGAGATTCCGGGTCCCTTCCCTGGCATTTCCGCCCGGTTTTTAAAATTAGCCTGTCAGCTTTTGTGGAAGAATCAGCGAGGGTGTTGACTGGTCAGCTGGGAGAGAGTTGCGTCTCACAGTATTATCTTCCAGTCCATGGGTATGCGCTGTCTTTTCTTTCATTTATTTAGACCTTTACAGGTGTTTTGGAACAATGTTTTGTCTTTCTCAGCCCAAATTTTGTGCATTTTTTATTATATTTGCAACATAATACTGTATTACTTCGGTGCCTTTGCAAATGGGGTGGGCTTTAGCTTCTCATCAGGCTCTTCGTGCTCTAAGCATATGAACATCAGTCTGCTTAGCTGCCGCGACTTTGACACCTTAGTGACTGTGCTGGTTGGTCCTGGTGGTTTTCAGTAGACTCCAAGGTGTTATCGCGACGAGACTGTGCCTTCTGGAACAGGAAGTGCTCTTACTTTCTCCTCTCTAATCCCATGTTTGTTTTGGTTTTGTTGATTTTAGTCTCCTTTGCTAACTTTTCTGCAGCTAGAGCTTTGGGTACCATGTTAAAATTAGGTTAAAGCATTAAGACTGTTACTGTCGTGTTCCTGATGTGAAGAGGAACACTGAAACGCTATGAAGCAAGGCATTCAACTGTGCTTCTTTTCCTCAGCTGCTGTTTCCTAAGTGGGGAAGTTACCGCCTGTTCTGAGATGATGGAGCGCCTTTATTAAGGAAGGCGACTGAACATTCCGCCAAGTGTTTTTACCTTTGTAGAGATGATGGCGAGGGCTCTGCCTTTATCACCCGGCCATGAGCGGTAGTTGATTGGGGGTTATTTAACCCACCTCTCGTTCTTGGTTTAGGGGCATCTTGGTCAAGGCGTGTGAGCCCCTGTGTCATTGCTGATTGGGTTTGACACTTGTTTCAAAAAGCAGATTCGATTGATCAGTAGGTTTTTCACTCTCCTGAGATGTCGTTAACCAATGGCAGTTCTTTTCAGCCAAAACTGCAGATAAGGAATGGATTTCAGGAGAATGTTTTATGGCAGAGGAAAGAAAGATTGACCCATTAGCGTCATCAAACGCTAATGTGTGAAACGCATAAGCGCTGAGCCGTGGGCGGGGCCGCCAGAAAGTTTCCCTTATCCCTAGGCAGGGGCGGATGCTTGAGCCCAAGAGTTTTCCTTATCCCTAGGCAGGGCGGACGCTTGAGCCGGAGAGTTTCCCTTTATCCCTAGGCAGGGCGGACGCTTGAGCCCGAGAGTTTTCCTTATCCCTAGGCAGGGGCGGACGCTTGAGCCCAAGAGTTTTCCTTATCCCTAGGCAGGGCGGACGCTTGAGCCCGAGAGTTTTCCTTATCCCTAGGCAGGGCGGACGCTTGAGCCCGAGTTTTCCTTATCCCTGGGCGGGCGGACGCTTGAGCCCGAGAGTTTTCCTTATCCCTGGGCAGGCGGATGCTTGAGCCTGAGAGTTTCCCTTATCCCTAGGCAGGGCGGACGCTTGAGCCCAAGAGTTTTCCCTTATCCCTAGGCAGGGCAGACGCTTGAGCCCGAGAGTTTCCCTTATCCCTAGGTAGGGCGGATGCTTGAGCCCGAGAATTTTCCTTATCCCTAGGCAGGGCGGGCGGCTTGGAGCTCGAGAGTTTCCCCTTATCCCTAGGCAGGGGCGGATGCTTGAGCCCAAGAGTTTTCCTTATCCCTAGGCAGGGCGGATGCTTGAGCCGGAGAGTTTTCCTATCATCCTAGGCAGGGCGGGCGGCGAGGCCCGAGAGTTTTCCTTATCCCTGGGCGGGCGGACGCTTGAGCCCGAGAGTTTTCCTTATCCCTAGGCAAGGCGGATGCTTGAGCCCGAGAGTTTCCCTTATCCCTAGGCAGGGCGGACGCTTGAGCCCAAGAGTTTTCCTTATCCCTAGGCAGGGCGGACGCTTGAGCCCGAGAGTTTCCCTTATCCCTAGGCAGGGCGGATGCTTGAGCCCGAGAGTTTCCCTTATCCCTAGGCAGGGCGGACGCTTGAGCCGGAGAGTTTTCCTTATCCCTGGGCAGGCGGATGCTTGAGCCTGAGAGTTTCCCTTACCCCCTAGGCAGGGCGGATGCTTGAGCCCGAGAGTTTTTCCTTTGCTTCTGCCGTTTGCCCGGCAAGGTCGGTCTATGATGTCATGACTCCTGAGCTCAGGGCTGGGCTGGTGATGTCTGCCCTGGACGCTGGGCACCTGTGGCATCAGCACAGGCAGATGACACTGTATTATCCCGCACCAAGGAGCAGAAGAAGCATCAGCTCCAGAAAGACCTGAACAAGTGTTTGAGGCAGAACAGAACATGGAGGCAGGGTCATTCACCAAAGGGCAACAGCGATTTTTTTAAGGCTTTTTGGGTCACACCCGCAATGCTCAGGGGTTGCTCCTGGCTCTGCACTCAGGAATTACTCCTGGCACTGCTCAGGGGTCCATATGGGATGCCGGGATCGAACCCGGTCAGCCACATGCTCTCCCCCCTGTTCTGCTGCTCCACCCCGCCAGGAGCAGTTCCACAAAGCAGAGTCCTACCTCTTGGGCCCTCCCGAGTTGGCGCCTTCGGTGTGTCCTTTGCCGGAAGCTGGGGGGTTGGCTTCAATTTGGCTTTGGGGAAATTTGGACCCGTGAGTCTCCACGAGGCTAATGGTGCGTTCGCCAATCCCGCTTTGCCTTCTGTGGCTTTAGGGTGCCTATCGAGTGTGAAACCCCGTCCAGTCGCACCCGCCACCCTTGATCAGACCTTCGGAGGCGGCTGTCCGGAAGCCGTGGGCAGCTGCTGCTGCAGAGAACTGACCGCCCTGTGCGTTTCCGTCCCTCGCAGAGACCAAGCCGGCCTGCGTGTACAACGACGTGGAGTACGGCGACGGGACATGTTCCGCATGGACAACTGTCGCTTCTGCCGCTGCCAGGGCGGCGTGTCCGTCTGCTTCACGGCCCAGTGCGGCGAGCTGACCTGTGACCGCTACTACGTGCCCGAGGGGGAGTGCTGCCCCGTGTGTGAAGGTGAGAGCGGGCGGGCAGCGGTGCCCGGGGGGGCCCTCCCTGTGCCGTGGCCTCCCTGGGGAAGGCGCTCGAGCGTGGCCCTGTGCGTGGCCTAAGGTGCCCCCTGCGGTGTCTCAGCCGGACTTGGGTGCCCCTCACCCCCAGATATGGCCACAGTCACGGCCCCGCGGGCAGGGGGCCAGCAGCCCCGCAGCTCACCAGGCTCCGCGCCCCGCAGACCCTGTGTACCCGCTCAGCAACCCCGCCGGCTGCTACGCCAACGGCCAGATCCGCGCCCATGGCGACCGGTGGCGGGAGGACGACTGCACGCTCTGCCAGTGCATAGACGGCGAGCCCCACTGCGCGGGCCACCGCCTGCGGCCAGAGCTGCATGAGCCCCGTCAAGGTGCCCGGAGAGTGCTGCCCCGTGCGCGAAGGTCAGTGTCCACCCGCCCTGCCCTGACATGGCGCTGCTGCCCACCCCGGTGGCGCTCAGGGAAGCTGGGACACGCCGGGCGGGGCTGTGCCCCGGGGACATGCATATGCAAACAGGCACATGCACACACGCACACACATACACACAGCGCACACACACAGCGCACATGTGCACACACATGTACACATGCACACACACACACACACATGCACACACAACACACATGCACACACAGCACACACATGCACACACAACACACACACATGCACACACACATGCACACATACAGTCTATGTTTCTCCGCTGTGGAGAACTGTGGCCGCATCACAGCGGGAGACCGAGGCCGGACTCCAGGTCTGTGTGGAGCCTGGTGAGCCTCTGGGGGTCCAAGCAGCAAAGCCCACCTGAAGTCTTGGCTGCTCCAGGAGCGACCCACCCTCCACCATATCAGCTTGGTGGGCCGGGAGCCCCCACCCTGTGCTCAGCTGTCCTGAGGCAGGCGGCCTGGACTGTCGTGTCCAGAACCGCTGTGGAGGGCCCACGGCCACACAGCGGCAGGTCCCCAAAGCTCGGGTCCCCTGAGGCCAACTGTCCACCCCCTCTCTAGATGGACCATGGTCTGGGGGTGCCTGCAGCACCCACCTCGTGTGTCGGACAGTGCCCGGAGGCCGGGTGAAGGGTGAGCCCCCAGCCAGTTCCCTGCACCCGGCCTCTTCCTCGCAGCCGCCTCACCCGTGCAGGCTCCCGTCCGCCGAGCCTCTGGCCACCCCAGGCAGGAAGAATGCTAGAATGTTCCGCAGCCACACCCCTGCAGGAATGCGCAGAACACAGGGAAGCCCCTCCATCCTGGGCAAGGGGGTCACCGCAGGGCCCTCCAGGTGGCTCCTCGAACCTGCCCACGCCCTTGCCCAGCTCAGGCCCGGTCGGAGTCTCAGAGTGGAGGCTGGGCTGCCCGCCTCCCCGAGCACCAGCTACGTTTCTGCCCGGATGGGCCTGTGGCACCCTGGCGGGCACCTTCCCCTCCCTGCTTGGTGGTTTGAACTCACACGGCACAGGGTCACTTTGTGCCTTGACAAGGACAGCAGGAAAGAGCCTGCTGCTGTTTCAGACACAGCGTCCAGGGGCCTCGGGCAGTGCCGTTGGCCACCTAAAAACTCTGTTTGACAGAGAAAGGTCCTACAAGGCCTGGGGAGAGACACTGTAATGACTCAGTCAGGAAGAATGTGGACAGGGCTGGGGCGAGATGGGCTCAGGTGCTCCTCAGGGTCAGGGCCGGGCCAGCTGCCCAGGTGACCGCTGTGGCCAGGTGGGGTACCGCCTGTCCTTGCGGGCAGAAGGTGATATTTTGGTGACCAGAGGCATGTTGGGGCCCTCCCCGAGAGCCGTCCCCTTCTTAAGAGCCGAGACCCCCATGGGTGGTGTTGGTCAAGGGCCCCTGACCGGTCCGCCAATCCCGTGGTCCCAGCGGGCGCAGAGGGCATTTGGCTTTCACTCCTTCCAGCTCGCTGGGTCAGAGGCACCGTCCAGTTCCCGGCCAGCCAGTCCCGAGGTCAGAGCGTTACAGTCGGTCATCAGGGCTGGGTCCTGGCTAGGATGTGGGGCTTTGCCGCGTTCCTCTGCTCTGGTATTTTTTCTAACTTCCTATAACCAAAACCTGAGTATGGGGGATTTCCTGCAGTGGTAATTGTCAGTGTGAGGTTCCGGGCAGAGTTTCCTAGTAATTCTGCTCCCTGGGTGGGCTCCAGAAGCTGGTGTCGGAGCAGGGTTGCGGCCCTCGGCAGTGGCCAGGAAGCAGCGCCGTGCCCACACCCCGCACGCATCCTCTCTCTAGGCAGATTCTACACGCGCGAAGGTCTGGGGTCGGTCTCTGTTTCATGCTTCAGGAGAGCCAGCTTACCCCGGGCTTCCTCGGGTGTTGCCCTAAGCCACAGGTGTGCGGGCACCGCCTGGACCGTGTGGCCGCCTCACCCCAGTTCAGCCCCCAGGAAAGCTCTGACCTTCCCCATACACAGCCGCCGCTGTGCCGGCCTCCAGCGCTCTGCCAGAGTGATCTCTCCTGAGTGGCCGGAAAGGCCAGACCCAGGCACCAGCTGGATGGGACTCGTGATTCCATGCAAACCCACGTGTTTCCAGCCCTGCCCACCCAAAGCCTCCTCTGTGGGCACGTCCTCCCATCGCCTCCCATTGGGCAGAGGCCGACTAGCCCACTGGCCACACGGCGGACCCAACTCCCAGGAGACACAGCCACAGGGCCACAGCGGGGCTGTTCTTAGCCACAAACAGCCGCATGCTCGCCATGTCCAGCGCCTCCAGGCCCGGGACACGGCTTCTGATCTCACTCGCGAGGCCTGACTCCCGTGCCATAAATGGAAGCCAAATACAACCCTGTCTGGCGCCTTCTTTTTTTTTAATTTTCCGGCTTGTCCCAATAAGGACAGACGTCGGACGGCACATGAATGAGCAGATGACGCTGTTGCTAACTCGGTTTCCACCCAGGGCTGCCTCCCAGCCCGCCCACAGCCGTGCGGGCGCAGGGAATCTCGTCGCGTTTTGATTTCCTCTGGCAAGTCCAAGTGTCTCGAGGCGTTTAAGCTGGAGTGATAGCGCCCGCGATGGCCGCCCGCTCTGAGCACTCGGGGTGCACACACAGGACCAGCAAGGCAGGGCAAGGGAGCCGCCGGGTCAGGACCCCGCAAGCCTCGGGCCTTCACGCCAGACGTCACCTCGTTTTCTGCACTAGATAATCACTGAATCCAAGTGTCCGGTCCTCGGAGCGGACCTGCTCATTTTCACCTCCTCAGCAGAGACAGGAAAAACAGGGTCTGGAATGCCGACTATGTGAACGAAAAATATTTAGTCATTCTGGAAATGAGAGGAATGTTTTTCCACCAAGCTTAAATAAACACAATCTCTGCTGAGACTCTTCAGCTCGTCTTGGACAAGAGACAACGTGTAGGCAACCACCCAGCAGTCGAGGGAGATGGCTGGGAGGGAGTCTGCCCATCTCCCCGGAAGCCACGGCAAGGAACTGAGCTCGGCTCACCCGTGACGGCTGTCGAGCTCACAGGAGACCTTCTGCTCTTCTTAGTGTGCTCACACCGGCCCGGCTCGGAGGCCCCCAGCATGTCCCTCCCTGTGGCACCCTGTGTTCACACCACCCCAAACCACCCCCCAGTGGCATTTACCCTCAGAGACACGTTTGCTGTTCTCGGCCACACCAGCCACGTAGGCAGGCCGTGGCTTATCAGACCCAGAGCCGAGCTGTGTCTCTGTGGCCATGGTGTGGCACGTGTGCCCCCTCCTCACGGGGCCCCACGTGTCCGGAAGTGCAGCTGTGTGTGCGCAGGAAGTGAGCATTCACACCCACGCTCCGCCGGCTGCTCCGAGGAAGCCAAAGGGCACTGAGATGAAGGCGCCTGAGGCAGCTCTGAAGAAGTTCCACCAGAGCCCACCGCAAACGCTGTGCAGAGCACCGGCCGTCCAGCGCTGTGTGGGTGTGTTTGCTCTCCCAGCCGCTGCTCCGTGTTTGGCACAGTTCTGCGGGGTGTGGACACGTGTGGACACGGTTCATGTGTCACAGCCCCCCCGGATCATTGCCAGCAAATCCGAGAGAAATCATGTCCGTCAAGACATTCTGCTCTGAGGAAGCTAGTGTTGCCCATAGAATTGGATTTCCTTAATGTGTTACCCTCGTGTTTCCTGATGGGAGGCGTCCCCGAGTGGGGCGGGGCAGTTGGAGGGGACAGTGGGCAGCTCGCCCTGTTTCTGCGTTTAAAGAAGACTCCGGGCTGGGCTTGAAGCACTGGGGGTGTGTCCGAAAGCGAGTCAGCGGGCCCCAGGGGCTCGGGGATCTGCGTTACCTGCACGCCTCTGGTCCGAAAGCGGAGTCAGCGGGCCCCAGGGGCTCAGGGGTCTGCGTTACCTGCACGTCTCTGGCTACCGCTTTGCAACGGGTTTCATCGTTCATGGCTTGGGGAGATGGGTCACCTCAGGGAGCTGTTCTGAAGGCCTTGGGGGTGGTGGGTTCCTGCTCGCCAGGAGAAAACCCCTGGAGTGAATGGCACCAGCGTCCGCGTTGGCGGCAGAGGTCAGGGGAGAGCCAAGAGCGGAGTCCCCGGGTGGCGTGTGTGTGGTGTGTAGTATGTGAGTGTGTGGTTTATGAGTGTGGTGTGTAGTATGTGAGTGTGTGGTTTATGAGTGTGGTGTGTAGTATGTGAGTGTGTGGTTTATGAGTGTGGTGTGTAGTGTGTGAGTGTGTGGTTTATGAGTGTGGTGTGTAGTATGTGAGTGTGTGGTTTATGAGTGTGGTGTAGTATGTGAGTGTGTGGTTTATGAGTGTGGTGTGTAGTATGTGAGTGTGTGGTTTATGAGTGTGGTGTGTAGTATGTGAGTGTGTGGTTTATGAGTGTGGTATGTAGTATGTGAGTGTGTGGTTTATGAGTGTGGTGTGTAGTATGTGAGTGTGTGGTTTATGAGTGTGGTATGTAGTATGTGAGTGTGTGGTTTATGAGTGTGGTGTGTAGTGTGTGAGTGTGTGGTTTATGAGTGTGGTGTGTAGTATGTGAGTGTGTGGTTTATGAGTGTGGTGTGTAGTGTGTGAGTGTGTGGTTTATGAGTGTGGTGTGTAGTGTGTGAGTGTGTGGTTTATGAGTGTGGTGTGTAGTATGTGAGTGTGTGGTTTATGAGTGTGGTGTGTAGTGTGTGAGTGTGTGGTTTATGAGTGTGGTGTGTAGTATGTGAGTGTGTGGTTTATGAGTGTGGTGTGTAGTATGTGAGTGTGTGGTTTATGAGTGTGGTGTGTAGTATGTGAGTGTGTGGTTTATGAGTGTGGTGTGTAGTATGTGAGTGTGTGGTTTATGTAGTTTGTATAGTATATAAGTGATGAGTGTGTGGTATGTGAGTGTGTGAGTGGTGTGTGGTATGTGAGCGTGGGGTTTATGTAGTTTGTATAGTATATACAAAGTGTGTGATATGTGAGTGTGTGAGTGTGTGGTATGTGATTGTGTGGTCTGTGAGTGGTGAGTGCGTGGTGTGTATGTGAGTGTTGTGTGGTGGGTATGGTATGTATTTGGTGTGTACGGTATGTGAGTGTGTGGTATGTGAGTGTAGTGTGTGGTATGTGAGCGTGTTGTGTGGAATGTGTGTGGTGTGTGAGTGTGAGGTGTGTGGTATGTGAGCGTGGTGTGGAATGTGGTGTGGAATGTGGTGTGTGCAGTGTGTGAGTGTGTGGTGTGAGTGTGGTGTGTGGTATGTGAGCATGTGTGGAATGTGTGGTGTGTGCAGTATGTGAGTGTGTGGCATGTGAACTTGTGGTGTGGAATGTGGTGTGTGCAGTGTGTGGTGTGTGGTGTGAGTGTGTGGTGTGTGGTATGTGAGCATGTGTGGAATGTGGTGTGTGCAGTGTGTGTGTGGTGTGAGTGTGTGGTGTGTGGCATGTGAACTTGTGGTGTGGAATGTGGTGTGTGCAGTGTGTGAATGTGTGGCACACACACGTGCACCTGTGTGCATTCTGAGCTCAGGGGGCTCAGCACTGGCCGACAGCGCCCCACACCAGCCCCGAAGCCCTCGGAACCGGGCCTCTGGGCCAGTGGAGAGCTGCAGCTGGGCGGTGCCAGAGCCGCACACCAGCACCCAGCGAACCGTCCTTCCTCCAGAGCAGCCCCACTCTCGAGAGCCACTAATTGGCCATCAGCCGCCCCGGCTCCGCTCAGGCAGCGTGGAGCACTCCGCTTCTCACGGCGGTGATTAGCGTTACTGGTGAGGGACGAGCCGCTCGTGGTGATCAAGGTAATGAGGAGAGTCGTGCCCACGTTAACTCAGAGCAGGGCTTAATAGAGTGATGCAGATCCGACACCAAGTTAAAAGCCTCTATTAACAGTTTCGCTGAAGCCGCGTCTACCTGAACTGCACGCGCCAGTAATAAATTATCTCAGAAGCAAAGTAACCACCACTGCCGGGCGTTCCTCATAACTGAAGCTCGAGATGCTTCCATTCATTCCGGCCCTGCTGTCCCAGAGCTGTCAGAGTGAGAGTCGGTACAGGGAGAGGCCTGACGCTGAAACTCTAAATCTAGAACTTTCCACTGAAGTGGCCAAAAGCAGGATTGATGTCCGGGCTCGGTCCCCACGGCCACCTGTGTGCCTTGACGCCGCAGGAGCTCTCAGCAACTTAGGGGCAGGGTTTTGATGCCGGTTTCAACCCTTGGTCACTGACGCTCACTCTGTTAACGGCAGAGCCCCGAGCCGTTAACATCGCACCCCAGAAGTGCTTGAACGGGGATGGCAAACTTTTGACTGTTGTGCAGAAACGAGTGGAGCGGTGGGAAATAGCATTTCTGATAAGGGCTTTGCTGGCTTTTTTCTGGAATGTGGAAAAAATGCCCATCACTCAATTTTCTTTTGAGGGGGAGCCTTAGTTTGGCAGAGCACACCCAGCAGACTCAGGCCTTGCTCCTGGCAGGCCTCAGGGAGCCACGCGGGTATCGGAGACCCAGCCCAGGTCAGCCGCGGCACGGCCAGCACCCGCCCGCTGTGCTATCACCAAGGCCCTCGGGTGGGTCTCGGCTTAGGATAAACATTATTGCTACACACGCCCACACTCTGACCCTGTCCCAAGCGCCCTGGACAGTGGGACGTGCCCACTGGGAGCTTGAAAGACGTTGAGAAACTACTGCGGGTGGGGCGGGCCCCGGGAGGGCCCAGAGCCTCAGTCTGAACTGAGGCTGGAGTCCTCAGTCCCGCACTGTGCACCTCACAGAGGGCTCCTGTGTCACTGCCGTGGTCTACACAACCCCCTAAATCTCACAAGAATTCGAATTCTGTCTGCAGAGCCACCACAGCAACAAAACGCAGCCACACAGATGTGTCCGTGTCCATCACTCTGAAGGCCAGCGTTTCTCCTCAGCCTCAGTGTTACAGAATGTGTGAGGCTCGGGCGCTGTAGGGACCCGAGACACACCCTGGTCCTCACTCCTCTCAGGAAAGTCCTGGGCTTTGGGGTCTAAGTCCAGGCCTGCCTCAGAGCGTGTCGGGGCTGGGGGGCCACTTGAGCTCATTGCGGTTCTTGACTCCCCAAGTTTAACCCTCCCCTGGACACTAGGCCCTGCCTGGAGCAACGTCTGTGCACTGCTGGGCGGCTGAGGGCAAGATCGTTGCTTTGGGTGGAGGGAAGAGTAGTATGAGGAAACGCGTTGGTAGAGAACTGTGGTGAGCTGGAGAGGAATCTACAAGGCAGCGCTTCTGTGTTTCGTCCAGTCACGTTTTTCTAAGCTTAGACTCCTGTTTCACTCTTCATACTTATCCATCAGGAAACTCAACGCTTTTAATTCACAGGAAAATCTGAGGGAAGCGCTCCTCCGGCTGTGTGCTGGTGAGGAAAAGGCCCGTGCCACTGTGTCTTCATGAATCATGGCCTGCCTGCGGCAGCTCTCAGCCCTGGCCCCTCTGAAGAAGAATAACTTAAAACTTCGTTTTGCCTCTCCCTTCTGGTAACAGGAAGTGAGAGTAGAGCAGACAGTATGGACTAATAGTGTGAGCACAGGAGGTGAGGAAGCTCTGAGGATTAATAGATAGCATGCACAGAAGGTGAGGAAGCTGGGCATTAAAGGATGCAGTGTAGAGAGGAGGTGAGAATGTTCTGTGAGGATTAATAGTAGAGTGTGGAGACCAGATGCAGTTCTGTGGGGATTAATGGGTAGATACGAAGAGGTGAGGAAGTTCTGTGAGGATTAATGGATAGAGTGAAGAGATGAAACAGGTCTGTGAGAATTAATGGATAGAGTATGGAGAGGAGATGAGGCCATTCTGTGAGGATTAATGGATAGAGTATGAAGAGGTGAGGAAGTTTTGTGAGGATTAACAGATAGAATGTGGAAAGGAGATGAAGCTGTCGTGAGCCAATGGGTAGAGTGTGGAAGAGGAGATGAAGTTCTGTGAGGACTAATGGGTAGTGTGTGGAGAGGACAGGAGGACGTTCTGTCAGGATTAACAGATGGAGTTGTGAGAGGAGGTGAGAGCAAGTGAGTAGACCGTGCACAGGAGGTGAGTGGGCTCTGGCCTGCTCCACTACCAGCCCCTGAGTCTGCACCTCTTACATCCCCTTATGTGAAAACATGGGTAGAGACCCTTTTCTTCGCGATTCGAGTAGCTGCTGTAAGCACCAGCTTGTTGGAAGACAGTCCTCTAGTCTCCGGGGTGAGAAGCAGCTGCAGAATATAGCCCTGACCCCTTGAGGAACTGTCCAGGCGGGGGCCGCAGAGGCCAGGCCTGACTGGAGCCCAAGGCCGGGGTTTGAGCGCTGCGCCCGTCTTACTAACCCCGAGCAGGCAGCTTGGACACTCGCGCCCAGCAGGAACTGGCCTACAGCCGCGTATCTCTGCAGCCTCTGGCCCACTTGGGGTGGGTCTGAGGAGCGCTGGCCACTGTGTGCATGTGCTGGGCGCGTGGGGCGTCCACTCTCCAGGCTGGGGTCACCGTGGCAGTAGGGCCACCCCTCTCCGCTGGGGTTTCCCCTGGGCAATCGCTCCCAAACTGGCTCCACCACTGCCGCGGTGCCCCTGGCCCTGAGGTGACCCGTGGCATCCCTTCGCTGTCCCCACCTCTGTGAGCACCAGCGGGTGACGCCTGCAGGGAGTAGGGCTTAGTCACGCGCAACAGCAAGTCTCTCGGTGTCGGCTGTTAGCTTGTCCAGAGCCAGCCGTAGCTGGGGAGTGGCGAGCAACACCCTGACGGGAAACTTCCCACCAGCAGTTCTCAAATCATGGTGCAGGCAGTGTGGGGCCTCAGGGAAGAGCCCCACTGACCCCGGTCTAGGCGCCAGAGAGCTGCCACGGCTCCAGACTCGGCAGGAAAATACCCCCTCAGGAGCGTGTTGGTCGGTGGCCTTCCCAGGAGTGAGCCAACAGCAGCTCACGGTAACCTCGTGTTCCTCTCCCCCGCAGAGCCAACGTACATCACCATCGACCCGCCGGCCTGCGGGAGTTGGCCAGCTGCACGCTCACAGACAAGGACTGCGCCCACGGCTTCCGGCTGGACCACAACGGCTGCCGCGATCTGCCAGTGCAAAAGCAGTGAGTGGACGGCGCCACCCGCCAGCGCGACTCTGCCCGCCGCGGCGGAGTGGGCGGCTGCTGTATGCCTCACCTGACCCCTTGTCGCTGCTGCGCCATCCTTGGGGGCTGGAGAGATTAAGGGGGGAAAGGCGCGTCCCTTTCCCTACTGGGCTCAGCCTGGTATGATGCCCGACACTGTCCAGTCCCCTGAGCACTGCTGGGTGTGGCCTGTACCCTGCAAAAAATACCAAAGGAACCTTGTTTGCCAGGAGATCGCTCTGGTGTGTGCAAAGCCCTGAGTTTGATCCCAGCCTCGCATGCCCCCGCCCCGCTTTGTCACCCCCAGCCCCCCCCGCCACCAGGTGAGGCCCCGCGCAAAGGGAAAGGAAGGGCTGGTGCCGTCAGGAAGCCCGGCCTGCCCCCGCCGCTGCTTCCCACGGACTTCCCAGGTCCACTGTCGGGGACTTGGGCCGGGGCCCCAGCGCTGCCGTCAGACTCCCCGCCTCCCCCGCCTCCGGCCCCACATGTTTGCGGGTGCGGTGCCAGGGGTGAGGCGCCAGAGGTGAACGGAATGCAAGGCCAGGCCCTGTGGACGGTTCCTGTTCCAGGGGAGCTGGAGGCCCAGCCAGGCTCAGCGCCGCCCCCGAGACCATGCACGCCACCTCACGCGCCCGGGCAGGGCAGGACAGAGCCAGTTGGCATCAGAGCTGCCGTGGGCGCCAGCCTTGTCCGCCCGGGCCATGGCTCCGCCGTGCACTGACATTCTTGGCCAGACGGGACTCCGTGACGCACTCTGCCCAGCCCTTGGCGTGTGCCGTCACCGAGCAGCAGCTGTGTCGCCTGGCTCTTGGGGACCCACCTTCGGCCGCCACATCCTGGGGTTGGGCCACAAAGCGCTCCCCAGCGCCCCTGGCGGTCGGGGTCTTGGTAGTCCTGAAGGCCCGGCTCCTGGCTCTGCCCCCTCACTGTCCCCTCGAGACAAGTGGTGACTGTTCTGTGTCCGTTGTCCTTGGGTCCTGCCGGGAAAGGCCGTAGGTAACATCAGTGAGTGGACGTCTTCAAAGGCGGTGATCGCAGGGGTGGGCCGATGCAGAGGTAGTTTATGGTAAAGACAGCTGGTAATGCCTATGAATGGACGAAGGCAGAGTGGTCACCCAGTGAGCGAAGGCAGAGATGGTAATGCTAGTGGATGAATTCAGAGGCAGCAGACCAGTAGATAAACAGATGTACAGATAGTAATACGGATGAATGAATGAGTGAATGAATGCAGAGGCAGTAATCACTGTATCACTGTCTTCCCTTTGCTCATCGATTTGCTCGAGGGGCACCAGTAATATCTCCATACGTTCTGTCACAAGCAAGTGTAGCCCAAGGGTATCTGCTTGCTCCAGGGACAGGAGGAGCCTCAAACCATTCTTCAAGTCATGGAATTGAGGTCCATAATTGTTACTAGTTTTTGGCAGAACAAGTAAATAAACCACGGGTAGCTTGCCAGGCTCTGCTGTGTAGGTGGTATAGTTTCAGTAGAAGGCTCTCATCTTGAGCATTTACTGATGAAACTTAAAGGGGGAAGATCAGGTTTTCTCTTGGGTGGAGCTCTGAGGAACTATGGAGTCTGGATGTTGAGAATGACTGAGCTCATGATGTGTGGGATGCTCTGGCTTCTTGCTAGGCTTACTGGGATGATGGGCATCAGGAGTATTGATGGGTATCAATACTCAGGTCACACCTGAGTATTCCAGGAGTGACCCAAAAAAAGCACAAAAAAAAGAATTCAGTGTTTATAGTTTTTAACAACAGAGCCAACCATAAGCAACAATGCAAGATACAGAAATTTAAGAACTGCCCATGTCGGAATATGACCAGATAATAACTGAAGTGAGTAGGGCTGTGGCTTATTTAAAAGATAATTTAAATTCATTTTAATTTAAAAGACAACTTAAATTTTTTATTTAAAAGACATGTTTATTGAATAAAATTTTATTTAATTTAAATTTTTATTTAAAAGACAATTTAAATGTGGCTCGCTTTAAAAGACAATTCCTCAGGGCCAGAGCGATAGCATAATGGGCAGGGCATTTGCCTTGCACGTTGTCAACCTAGGCTGCATTTCCGGGCATCCCATATGGTCCCTGAGCACTGTCAGGAGTGTTTCCTGAGTGCAGAGCCAGGAGTAACCCTTGAGCACTGCCTGGCCTCAAAAACAAAACCCCAAAAAACAAACAACGAAAGACAGTTCTTTCAGTAGCCCAGGTTTCCCTCTGGACTACTGAAACCCCAAATCCCCTTCCAGGGGAGTACGCCGCCCATTGTGCAAGAATACCAATGAATGAATGAATGCAGGGACGGTCGTACCGTGAATGAATGAATGCAGGAATGGTAGTAGCAGTGAATGAACGAATGCAGGGACAGTACCAGTGAATGAATGATGCGAGGCAGTAATCTACAGGACCGGCAGGATGCAGAGAGCCTGCGGCCGACACAAGCACAAACGCACTGCGAGCGTTTCCTCACTGTCCGAGCAGTGATGCGGAGACCCCAGCGGACCCCCTCTCAGCCTGTGGCTACCCACCTCCCGACCCCTGAGGACACACACAGCTTTCCTTCTGCCTTGGAACTGCGTATTCTCACTCTCTCCCGCTGGTCTTAGAAGAAAGCATGTTCCTTGGGGCCAGGAGGGCGGAAGTGGCTTCTCCCCCACTGCGGGCCCTGGGCGCCGGCGGGTACCATGCGGCTCCTGTCTTGGCTCCTTGTCTTTGCCCCACGGCCGCTTCTTGTGTGGAGCCGTCTCGGGTCAGTGCTGGGCGCGTGTGGCGCTCGTCCCCGCCACTGAGATGGAGATTTCTCCCGCTGTGCCCCCGCTACCTGCTGTCGGCCTTTCCGCCCGGCACTCACTGCGGCTCCTAGTGCCCAGGTCAGGGCTTCCGAGGGGATCAAAAGGAACCCGATTGTACCAAACTGCCGTGTCGTGACATTACAGCCTAATCTAGCAGGTGATTGACAGCTGCTTTCAAACTAATCAGAACCTGTTAAAAAGTCATCCTTCAGAACTGCAGGGGCCGCGGGCCACTGCGGCTTCCTGTGTTAGAACATGCTGCTGCTTTGCTCTCTCGGCGGCCTCCAACAAATAACCCTGCTCCAACACAGCTCAGCAGTGTACAGCGTCAGGAATCCCAGTGAACTGAAAGGAACCCCGGCGTGTTTTCTTCAGAGACTTATTTAAAATAGAGATCAGTAACGGGAAATATCTAAGTGCAGATGGTTTTTAATTGGGTGCCAGAGAGGTACTTCAAGGGTGAAAGCGGGCCCCTCTGTGAGTCACTCTCAGCCTCTGAGGTTTGGTTTGGTTTTGCTTTTGTGTTTGCTGTTTGGGGTCACACATCCAGTGATGCTCAGGGGTTCCTCCTGGCTCTGCACTCACTGGCGGTGCTCGGGACCCTATGGCATGCTGGGGATTGAGTCCAGGTCAGCCACGTGCAAGGCAAACGCCCTCCCCGCTGTGCTATGTGAGCTGCTGGGGAGAGCTGCCCCCTTCAACCCCCCCCACCCCGGTCATGCCAAGCGTCTCCAGCGCGAGGGTTGTTCAGCATCAAACAAGGTGTTTCTTTGGCGCTGACGTTTCTCAGCTAGCTCAGTGGGTGTCTGCATGCCTAGTTAACTAAGCCTGCGTGGTGCTGGGGTACACCTGGCAGGGGGAGGAGCACCCGGTCTGGGCCAGCTCGCAGTGTCGATGCTGAGTGTGTGCCCAGAACTGCGGGTCGGAGATCCACGACGTTCAGGGCCCCAGTGTCCACTCCCCACATGTCCAGCAGGAGGGCGGGTCAGTACCAACCACTCGTTTCCTGAAGAGACCTCACAGCCCCACCGACCCTGCATCCAAATGGACGCACCTCGGCCCTGACACTCTGAGGGGCCGCACCTCGGCCCTGACACTCTGAGGGGGCGCAGCTCGCCCTGACACTCCTGAGGGGGCCGCACCCGGCCCTGACGCTCTGAGGGGGCCGCAGCTCGGCCCTGACGCTCTGAGGGGGCCGCAGCTCGGCCCTGACGCTCTGACGGCGGAAGGAGGCGTGTGCTGTGTGCGCTGGGGGCTGTGGGCCTGCCAGGCGGCTCAGGGGCTGGCGGAGGAGGAAACAGGCTCTGCTGTGTCTCCACAGGGGACGTCCCGCGCGCGGCCTCCAAGCGCGCCTGCACCTTGGACTGCCCCTTCGGGTTCCTGACCGACGCCCACGACTGTGAGCTGTGCCAGTGCCGCCCGCTGCCCCGCAAGTGCAGGCCGTCGTCTGTGACAAGCAGTGCCCGTTCGGATACCTGTGCGTGTGTGCGCCCGCCGGGACAGCAGGGGCCGGCCTTCCGTCAGCCGCCACGTCCTCTTGGCTCTCCCGGGGCCTGGGCCTGCCCCAGGGAAGGGGAGGCTCAGACAGGGGTGCCAAGGGGAGGGGCGGTCCCAGAGGCCCGGGTGGTTGGCGCTGAAGCCCCCACACTGCGGCATCCAGGAGGCGATGACATCACGAGGCTCCAAGGGCCCCTCCTGGCCCCCGGCAACCCCGCCGCTCCAGCCTGGTCCACACTGCACTGGGACCCACTTAAGTCACAGTCGCGTCCGTGATGATCAGGGCCATGACCAGATTTTCCTTAGTTGAGTCAAACCCACGAAGGCCTGAGTTCCCGGGGTGCCCTTGGCCAACACAGGAGTGTCTAGGGTCTGGGTGGGGTCTGTCGTGTGGGCGCCGTGGGCGTGACCGATGGGGGCCTCGCTCGCCTTCCTGCCTTGGTGCCCGTGTGTCCTGGTCTCTGCCTTTCCGAGTTGGCGGGTTTTCTTGCTCGGAGTTTCCTTTCGGGACCACGCACTCTCCTGAAGGGGTGATAGGCCTGAGCCGCTGGTCCCCTCCCAGAGGCACCCTCAGGCCCCCGGAGACTCACTGAAGTGTGTGGTGGTCATGGCCATGGGGACACGAGGCAAGCAGCCTGGGAGGAAGCATGGCAGCACGCTGGTCACGTGCCGGCACACGTGAGACCATGCCAGCACACGTGAGCTGACTCTGCCGTTTTCGTCCTTAGGAAGAACAAGCACGGCTGCGACATCTGCCGCTGTAAGAAGTGTCCCGAGCTCCTGTGTAGCAAGAGCTGCCCCCTCGGCGTTCAGCGGGACCCGCACGGCTGCCCCCTGTGCAGCTGCAGGGGTGAGTGCGCACCCTGCACACCCGAGTGAGGTGTGAGCTCCGTCCACACACACCGGGAGCAGAGGTGTGGCGCCCCGCACACACCCAGAGCAGAGGTGTGAGCGCCACACACACGCCCCAGAGCAGAGGTGTGAGCACCCAACACACCCAGAGCAGAGGTGTGAGCGCCCAGAGGCCCCAAAGCAGAGGTATGAGCACCCACACACCCAGATCAGAGGTGTGAGCGCCACACACACGCCCCAGAACAGAGGTGTGAGTGCCACACACACCCAGAGCAGAGGTGTGAACACCCACACACCCAGAGCAGAGGTGTGAGCGCCCACACACACCCCAGAACAGAGGTGTGAACGCCCACACACCCAGAGCAGAGGTGTGAACGCCCACACACCCAGAGCAGAGGTGTGAGCACCACACACACCCAGAGCAGAGGTGTGAGCACCCACACACCCAGAGCAGAGGTGTGAACACCCACACACCCAGAGGGTGTGGCCCCGGCAGGGGTGTGAACACCCACACACACCCAGAGCAGAGGTGTGAACGCCCACACAACCAGAGCAGAGGGTGTGAGCACCACACACACACCCAGAGCAGAGGTGTGAGCACCACACACACACCCAGAGCAGAGGTGTGAGCACCCACACACACCCCAGAGCAGAGGTGTGAGCACCCACACACCCAGAGCAGAGGTGTGAGCGCCCACACACCCAGAGCAGAGGTGTGAGCACCACACACACCCAGAGCAGAGGTGTGAGCACCCACACACCCAGAGAGGTGTGAGCACCCACACACAAACCCAGAGCAGAGGTGTGAGTGCCCACACAGGCCCCAGAGCAGAGGTGTGAGCCCTTCTACACACCTCAGTGCATAGGTGAGTGTGAGTGTCGCGCACACACAAACCCGGAAGGAAGGGCCCAGGGCGAGGTGGCTTGGAGTCCATCTCCCATCTCGCCTTCCTCCCGTCTGAGAACTGAAGCTCAGAACACAGTTAAGGCATAGCTGTCCACGTGGACCACTGGTGGCTCGCGACGTGGCTGTGGGTCACACAAACTGCAGTGCGGTTTTCATGGCCCTGAGTAAGCAGAGCAGTGAGGTTAGGCGAGCAGGGGACCCTCCCCAGCCCCCTGGTCTGTCTCAGCCGAAAGCACCTCGGTCCCCTCAGAGTCTCCGTTTGCCCCCCAGGGCCGAGCAGAACTGGAGCAGGCGATGCGCCTCTGCCAGGCCCAGGTGCAGGCGTGGCTCAGCCACGTGCCTGTGGGTTTTGTGGCAGCCCGGCTTAGGAGATGGAGTGGTGGGATTGAGGGCGGGGTGGAGGGCGGGGCGTGCTCTCTCCAGGGCTGTGCCGGGCCTCTGGACTCACTGCCCTCCCTCCTTCCTGACCACAGAGGTGGCCACCTCGGCCCAGCCCCCCAGTGCTCTCGGGCACGTGTCTCTCCATGGACGGCCACCACCACAAGGACGAGGAGAGCTGGCACGACGGCTGCCGCGAGTGCTACTGCCGCCACGGGCGGGAGATGTGCGCCCTCATCACCTGCCCGGTGCCCGCCTGCAGCAGCCCCGCCATCCGCCCGGGCCAGTGCTGCCCGTCCTGCTCGGTAAGGGCCGCCTGGCCACTGGGCGGTGCCCCAGACCCGACCCGATTCTGAAGCTCAGAAGCCACTGCTGAGTGGGGACCGGCTCCTGCCGTCCTCTCCTCACCCTCGGTGCCGGGGCTGGGGCCCTCTGTGCTGGCGTGCCCACAGGGCAGCTGGGCCATCGCGGCCAGCAGGACGGCCCTGGTGGGACCATGCGTTCATCAAGGCTCTCGCCATGCCTGGTCTGACCCTGGTCGGCGCCCAGCTGCACACCTGAGCATGGCTCCTGAGCACCATACCAACCAAATGCTAAAAAAAAAGTGCTTCTCTCTCACCTGTGAGCCGGGTGTCCCAGCGCCTGCGTGACGCCCAGCACTCGTGGAGGGTGGAGAAAGGGTGCCGGGACCCTCTTTCAGCTCGGGTGTGCAGCCTGGGCAGAGCTCAGGTCCTGCGCGAGGCCCCTGTGCCCACTCCCAGCTCTGCTGGACTCTCTCCTCGGGTGCCGCCTCCACGCTGCTGTCCCCTCGGCGACGTCAGAAACACAGGCGGTGCTGGGTCAGCCACGGAGGAAGGAAAGCGCGTCTGACCTCGTGGGTGTGGGCCTGGACGGGGACTCGCTGTCCCATCTCTGTCAGGGCAGGGCCGGTCCGGTGCCTGCGCCTGGCTGCGTGGCGGGAAGCGTCCGTCCTCCCCTGCGGGTGCCACGGGCTGGTTCTGTGGCAGGTGTGTGCCCGCCTTAGTACGTCCACACTGGCAGTGGGTGCACCCGGGCCCCCGCCCTCAGCAGACTCTGCCCCGCGTGGGCCCTGGCAGTGCGTCTCTGCCCGGCCGCCCGCTCTTTCTCTGGGTGACCAGCACCCAGCTCTGCCCACAGAACGCCCCAGGCGGGGGTCTCAGGTCTCCTGATTTTCACCCCAACTCTCCATGTTCCTCCGTGTCCATCTCGGTTCTCCCGGACTTTGCCTTGTGGCACCAGGTGGACGGAGGGGGGGGCCAGACGGGCCAGCCACACTGCTGCTCCGCTCGCCTCGGGGGCTGCAGGGACCCTCTCTGCGGCTCCACCTTTTACAGCCTCGCTCCCTGCTTGTGGCCAGTCCTGGCCCAATGCTGTTCCGTGCCTGCGTGTGTGTCTGAGTGTGTGTGTCGAGTGTGAGCGTGTGTCCCTGGCAAGGGCAGCCTGTGTGCTTTCCGCCGCGCGCCTCACCCGGCCCTGCCTTGCCCCCCCCCCAGCGGACTCCGAGGTGCAGACGCCGAGCTCAGCGCACCCTCCCTCTGCCACGCCCCGGCGAGTACTCGTGGAGGGCGAGACGTGGAACATCGACTCCTGCACACAGTGCACGTGCCACAGTGGGCGGGTGCTGTGTGGGACCGAGGTGTGCCCCCGCTGCTGTGCCGCAGCCCCGTGAGGACTCCAGACTCCTGCTGCCCGCAGTGCTCAGGTACCGCCCGCCCTAAGACCCCCCAACATCCCCTAGTACACGAGGGACCCAACCACGCCCGCCCTTCCCGCAGACTCGGGACTCCTGTGGCTTCCTCGGGCGCGGGCGCCGCCTCTGCCTCTCGGGGTCTCTGTGCTCGCGCTTCCAGCCCCGCGTGGGGAGACCGGGGCCTCCCTGCAGAGCCAGCAGGTGTGGCGGGCCGGGCGCCTTCCGACGGCCCGTGTGTTTCCTCCAGACGAGCCTGTGCGGCCCCCATCGCCCCGCAACCAGAGCGCGCCCAGTTACTGCAGAAAGCGGCGACGGCGACATCTTCCTGGCCGCCGAGTCCTGGAAGCCCGACGTGTGCACCAGCTGCGTGTGTGTGGACAGGCGCCATCAGCTGCTACTCCGAGACCTGCCCGTCGGTGGCCTGCGAGAGGCCGGTGCTGCGGAAAGGCCAGTGCTGCCCCTACTGCATCGGTGAGGCGCAGAGCTGGGCCCAGGGACCCCGAGGTCTTTCCGCGTCGCGGGCACCTGCCGTTCCGGCAGCCGGTTCCTCTGTGCCCTCAGCCGGGCCTGAGCCGCCCACAGACGCCCGCCCGCCCGGGCCACTGAGGCGGGGAGGGACTTGCCTTGCACACGGCTGAGCGGGGTTCCATCCCCAGCCCCCAGATGGTTCCCTGAGCCCACCCGGAGTGGTCTTGAGTACACAGAAAGGGGCAAGCCCTGAGCACCAGATACAGCCCTAAAGCAAACAAAAAAAAATAATAATAATAATAACAATAATAATAATAATAAGCCTGCAGCAGCCCAGAACACGGCAGAGCCTGTGAGGCTGTTAAGTAACCCCACGCCACACACACACCCCACGTATATCACATACCACACATCCCACACACCTCACACCTCACACGCCCCACCCCCACACCACACACTCCACACACCACACATACCTTGCATAAAACCACACCACACACAGACCCCCACACCCACAGACACCCCACACACAACACACAGACCCCCACGCCCCACAGACACCCCACACACGACACACAGGCCCCCACGCCCCACAGACACCCCACACACGACACACAGGCCCCCCACCCCCCAGCTGCTGCCTCAACCTCCCACCACGTGGCCGTCCACATGCCCCTCAGGACAACAGTTGTCAGTCGAGGAGCCCCTTGAGCAGGGACTAGCGTAGCTCAGCTGCTGACAGCTGGGCAGACCCCCGGCCCCTGTGTCTGTCGCTGTTGCCAGCAGAGAAATGTCTGTAGTGACCACCTGAGCTGCCCCGGGCATCGGGCATCCCCGCTTTCTCCAGAGCAGTCGCAGTCCGGGCTGTCGGGATGCTGGTGTGACCCGGACCCCAGCTTCAGCTGACCACACCCTCTGGGACTGGGCCGGCCACTACCACTGGCTCAGACTCTGCATGAGGGTGGCCAGGAATGTTAAAGACACTTTATTAACTTTTCTTTACCGCCTTAAAGCCCGTTTCCACCCTCAACAACGGGACCAGGCTGGATTTGGGTCAGGTGGTGGCTGGGAGCCAGACGGTCGCCTTTCCCGGGCCGGAGGGCGCTGGCTCACTCCCGTCCTGGGCTGGAAGGCTGGGTCACTCCCGTCCTGGGGCCCAGGGCTGGGTCACTCCCCGTCCTGGTCCGGGGGCGCTGGGTCACTCCCCGTCCTGGGCTGGGGGCGCTGGGTCACTTCCCGTCCTGGGCTGGAGGCGGCTGGGTCACTCCCCGTCCTGGGCTGGAGCGCTGGGTCACTCCCCGTCCTGGGCTGGAGGGCGGCTGGGTCACTCCCGTCCCGGGCCGGGGGCGCTGGGTCACTCCCCGTCCTGGGCTGGAAGGCTGGGTCACTCCCCGTCCTGGGCTGGAGGGCTGGGTCACTCCCCCGTCCTGGGCCGGAGGGCGCTGGGTCACTCCCCGTCCTGGGCCGGGGGCGGCTGGGTCACTCCCGTCCTGGGCTGGAGGGCGCTGGGTCACTCCCCGTCCTGGGCCGGAGGCGCTGGGTCACTCCGTCCTGGGCCGGAGGGCGGCTGGGTCACTCCCGTCCCGGGCCGGAGGCGCTGGGTCACTCCCATCCCGGGCCGGAGGGCGCTGGGTCACTCCCGTCCTGGGCTGGAGGGCGCTGGGTCACTCCCGTCCTGGGCTGGGCGCGCTGGGTCACTCCCGTCCTGGGCCGGAGGGCGGCTGGGTCACTCCCGTCCTGGGCCGGAGGGCGCTGGGTCACTCCCCGTCCTGGGCTGGAGGGCGCTGGGTCACTCCCGTCCTGGGCCGGAGGGCGGCTGGGTCACTCCCGTCCTGGGCTGGAGGGCTGGGTCACTCCCCGTCCTGGGCTGGAGGGTGCTGGGTCACTCCCCGTCCTGGGCCGGAGGCGCTGGGTCACTCCCGTCCTGGGCCGGAGGGCTGGGTCACTCCCCGTCCTGGGCTGGAGGGCGCTGGGTCACTCCCGTCCTGGGCCGGAGGGCTGGGTCACTCCCGTCCTGGGCGGAGGCGCTGGGTCACTCCCCGTCCTGGGCTGGAGGGCGCTGGGTCACTCCCTCGTCCCGGGCCAGGGTGCTGGGTCACTCCCCGTCCTGGGGCGAGGTCGGCTGGGTCACTCCGGTCCCGGGCCGGAGGGCGCTGGGTCACTCCCTCGTCCCGGGGCCGAGGGCGCTGGTCACTCCCCGGTGCCCTGCTGCGTGCCCTGGCGGATCCTGACTAGGCCTGGCCCGCAGTGGGGTCACAACGGGAGCTGGGGGTGTTGGGGCGGCCCCAGGCAGGCCCTCTCTGCCGCCAGCAGCGCCCGCGTGCTCTTCTCTCCCAGAGGACTGGCGCTCCCCAAGAAGGCCGTGTGCCACTTCAGCGGGAAGATGTACGCCGACGGGAACGCTGGGACATCGACAGCTGCACCCACTGCTACTGCCTGCAGGGCCAGACGCTCTGCTCCACGGTCAGCTGCCCGCCGCTGCCCTGCGCGCAGCCTATCAACGTGGACGGCAGCTGCTGCCCCATGTGCCCAGGTACCAGAGCCTCGTGGGGGCACCCAGGGGGCCCAGGCCCCCCCCGGATCTGTGCCTCACGGACGCTCACCCGTCCTGGGCTCTGACCACAGGGACTGGCTAGCTGGGCCTGCCCAAGTCTCCCGGCTGGGTGTGTCCGCACACACTGGGATCTGGGATCTGTGTGGCCTCAGAGGCAGGGATAAGTCTCCAGAGTCCAAGGTGGCTTCTCCAGGCCACACCCACCAGCAATAACCAACATGGACACGTGGCCCTTACAGCTGGTCATTCTCAGCCTGTGGGAGAGAGACACACGTCTGTAGGGTAGAGAGACACTTCCGTGGGGTAGAGACATGAGTTTAAGAGGTACAGACATGTCTGTGAGGTAAGACATGTATCTGGAGGTAGAGACCCATTTATGAGGTAAGACATGTGTCTGTGAGGTAGAGACATGTCTGTGAGGTAGACACACGTCTGTGAGGAAGAGACATGTCTGTGAGGTAGAGACACGTCTGTGAGGTAGAGACATGTCTGTGAGGTAGAGACACATCTGTGAGGAAGAGACATGTCTGTGAGGTAGAGACACATCTGTGAGGTAGAGACATGTCTGTGAGGTAGAGACACGTCTGTGAGGTAGAGACATGTCTGTGAGGTAGAGACACGTCTGTGAGGAAGAGAAACGCATCAGCGTGGTAGACACACACTGATGAGGTAGAGACAGTAGCATTTGCAGAGCAGAGCCATGTCTGAGGGAGTGGGGCTCTCTGTGGCCTTCTTGAGGGGACCCTCGGCGTCACGGTGTCAGCGCCCCATGAGCAGAACAGGCTGTAGGCACTGGGGTCACATAAAGTCAGTGAGAGTTTGTTCCCAGACTCATTCAGGAAATTGGCGCCACGTCTCAGGGTTTCTTAGTGGCCCCTTGGCACCTTCAGACAGCCACACACTCACACTTACCCCCTGACATGCCACACATCTGTACTACACACAACCCACATACCTCACACAAACTACACACCTCCACACATACCCTCTTATACACACACACCTTTATGCCTATACACCACACACTACCTCATACCTACACACCTCCCACACTACACCACCAGCACCGCCACCCTTATATACCGGCACCCCTCCCCCACACACACCGCTCATACACCACCAACACCCCAACCACCACACACGTACCCTCACGTGCCTCACATACATCACACATATCCTCACACACACCTGAATCTCCCAGCCTGCACCCGCCGGGCCGGGCCTGTGAGAGGCGACGCTTTCTGAGCTCTGGACTGCTTCTGACGGGATGCCTGCACTTGGGAACTGCTGGCTTTCCTCGGGTCCTGCTCCTACAAATAGCGCTTCAAGTCCCTTCTCTTCCGCTCCAGGGATTCAGGGACGCACTGAAACCTGGGGAAGGAGCTTCTGCTCTTGTCAGGTCTGAAGGCTGGAGAGGAAGGCCAAGGCCTCTGTGGGTGGGTCACAGCCGCCCTGGCCTCGGCTCGGGACAGACCGTTTCCCCCAGCCAGGACCTCGCAGTTCCTTGGCCTCTCCTTGGCCTCTCCTGGCCTGATCGTCCTCTGGCCAGGGCGTGTCTCCCGCCACCTTTCCCATCTCTCAGCTGCAGCCTAAAAGTTACTCTCGAGAAGCTGGTGACAGAGGTGACAGGGTCACTCCAAGTCGGGGTTGATAATCGACCCCCTGTTGCGTTCCCGCTGCGTTGATTCAGCAGCAGGTGGAGAACGCCGAGTTGGCGTCTGTAAAACTCAGGCGTAATGTGCAGGCCCCGAACCGGGACAGGTGGGTGGGATTCAGGCGCGTCTGAGAACTGCCCCCTTAGAAACGTTCCTCAGGACAAGGCCGGAGGGAGCCCCACACACATCTGTGAACACCAAGAGTCTCTCTCCTCTCGCTTCGGGAGAGATCTTCCTCTCAGTCTTGTTTGCTGGTGAGGTGGATGGTCGAGCAATTTGCTGGAGCTGAGCCCACGAGCCGCTGCAGCGGGGAAAAGGTGACGCGTGTGCTTGGTCACTCCGGCGTCACTGGTGGGTGACATCAACGAGCGGGTCCGGAGTGAGAGGAGTTGACAGAAAGTCTGAGCAGAGCTAGTGGCGAGCTCTGTGGCAGGGACAGTGGATCGCCCCTTCAGCACCTGTTTCCGTCCCGTGAAGCTCCGGGAGGCCTTAGTGGGTCAGTCACACCCAGGGTCCATCCCGTGAAGCTCGGGAGGCCTTAGTGGGTCAGTCACATCCCAGGGTCCATCCCGTGAAGCTCGGGAGGCCTTAGTGGGTCAGTCACATCCCAGGGTCCATTCCTTGAAGCTCAGAGGCCTTAGTGGGTCAGTCACATCCCAGGGTCCATCCCGTGAAGCTCGGGAGGCCTTAGTGGGTCAGTCACATCCCAGGGTCCATTCCTTGAAGCTCAGAGGCCTTAGTGGGTCAGTCACATCCCAGGGTCCATCCCGTGAAGCTCGGGAGGCCTTAGTGGGTCAGTCACATCCCAGGGTCCATCCCGTGAAGCTCAGGAGGCCTTAGTGGGTCAGTCACATCCCAGGGTCCATCCCGTGAAGCTCGGGAGGCCTTAGTGGGTCAGTCACATCCCAGGGTCCATCCCGTGAAGCCTCGGGAGGCCTTATTGGGTCAGTCACATCCCAGGGAAGGGGGATTAGAAGCCACCTGCACTTAGCCTAGGGAAGGGGATGGCAAGGCGCCCGCCAGCTCTCAGCAGAAACGTCCTGTTCTTCTAGAAATGTATGCCCCGGAGCCCACCAATATCCCCATTGAGAGGACACGGCACCTTGGTGAGAAGGACCCCACAGTGCCCCCTGCGGCCCACCCCCGGGGAAAACGACATCCACCTGCCCCAAGGTAAGGCCCACCCACGCCTTATCCACCTGCCTGAGCTAAAGCCCACCCAAGCCTTCATTATCTACCTACCTGAAGTAAGGCCCACCCACGCCTTCCTATTCCACCTCCCTGAGGTAAAGCCAGCCTAGACCCTATGGCCCACCTGCTGAGGTAAAGCCCACCCAGGCCCTTATATGTCTGCCTGAGGTAAGGCCCACCCTGGCCCTTACTATCCACCTGCCTGAGGTCAGGCCCACCCCTGGCCCTTACTATCCACCTGCCTGAGGTCAGGCCCACCCTGGCCCTTACTATCCACCTGCCTGAGGTCAGGCCCACCCAGGCCCTTACTATCCACCTGCCTGAGGTCAGGCCCACCCCTGGCCCGTATTCACCTGCCTGAGGCCTGGCCCTGACATCCTCCTTCCCTGGCCCTTACTATCCACCTGCCTGAGGCCTGGCCCTGACATCCTCCTTCCCTGGCCCTTACTATCCACCTGCCTGAGGCCTGGCCCTGACATCCTCCTTCCCTGGCCTGATACTTTTCCCTCACTCCATGTCTGGGGACTCCCCATCCCTTTAACCTGATCCTTAAAGAGCCCAGCTGAGTCACATGGCTTTCCCCTCCCCCGTTCTCCTAGACATGCGTCACCTCCAGGTAGACGACAGAGGCCAGAAGAGGCCGTTCCCAGGCGAAGACGCTGCGCTGGACTCCATTGCCTGGGTGGCGGTGCCCATCGTCATGGGCCTCTCCATCATCATCGCGTTCCTCGTCATCAACCAGAAAAAACAGTGCACGCCGCTGCTCTTGCTGGCGCCACTCACCGACGAAGGTGAGTCCCGCGTGCTGGCCGCGCGTCCAACAGGAAGGGCTGTGAATAGCTGTCAGGCCGTGGGTGGGGTTTCCGTACCCCCCCACACAATCACCCATTCTCATACACACACAATCACAGACACACGCACAAGTCACAGGCCCACTAACACAGTCCCAGACATACTCCCAACACATTTAGAAACACACACTCACATATGCACACATACACACTCCCGTGTACTCGCATACACATGTACTCCCACATGCACACACATGTATGCACACACACTCCACTCCCGTGTGCACTCACACACTCGCCGCAGTGACCCCGTGCCACGCCCTGCTGCAGCGGCTCACTGTCTGCTTCTCCTCCTCTGGCCCAGCCTTCCCCCCTCAACAGCCAGCTGGTGGCCGTGAACTGCAAGAAAGGGGGCCGGGCAGACGGCTCGCAGCGAATGCTCAGGGTGGCTGAGCCCGACTCGGCCCGCCTCAGCGGTTTCTACAGCATGCAGAAGCAGAACCACCTGCAGGCGGACAATTTCTACCAGACGGTGTGAGGCCCGGCGCCACGTGTGACAGGGGCCGAGGCTTCAGGCACTCGCGTAGTGGACTGGCTTGCACTGACCCGTGTCCAGCGCGCAGAGCTCCCGGTCCGTGGGCTGTCCCAGCAGCCGCCCGAGCACTCCTCCTTCGCCTCAAGATTAACTGACCAAGCGATTTCTTAGAACCAAAAGTCTTTCAAGTTGCTACAATACCTTTGCTTGTAAGATAGCTGTAGAGATATTTGGGGGCAGGGGACCTCAGAGGTTGGTGGGGACGTGGGAGGTGGGGGGAGGGGGTGTTGTGAAGACACGTTGGTCAGCGTGGCTTGGGGAGAGCCAGTGCCCGGTGGGGAGTGGCCGAGGCGCCTCCCGGCCACTCGGAAGACTGGACCAGGTGGCCACAGAGCCCAGGCCCCGAGGAGCAGGCACCGAGACCGTCAGCCCCGCGGTCCAGCTGCCGGGACCACCTCAACTACTACCCGATGGGCGTGCAAGCGTGTGCGAGCATCTCACGTCGGAACGCGTTTTTTGCGGCCACCCAGGCCGAGCACCCTCTTAGCTTTGCTGTCCGGCCCGGCTGCAATAGTGGGGAGCAAGCCAGAGCGCGGGCGGACCTCAGAGCTCGCGGGCAGGGAGAGGACGGTAGACGGTAACCCGTTGTGCTGCTACACGCCCACCAGCCCGCCCCAGCCCAGGGGCCAGGTGCAGGACCTCAGGGGTGCCCCGGGCAGTGTGGGAGCGGCTCGTGCCGGCCCCCCGGCCTCCCTTCTACAAGGCGCCTGTTTCACCGCTGGTCGCTCACGGTTTTTGTTGAAGCTCTAGCTTAAGAAGAAACTTTTTTTTTTAAAGAAAAAAAAATTACTGTTTGGGGATTATTTTTTTTCCTTATTATATACTGATTCTGCAAAATAGAAACTACTTCATTTTAATTGTATATTATTCAAGCACCTTTGTTGAAGCTGAAAAAATGCCTCTCTAAACTTTAGCAATTATAGAATATTTATGTAACTATCTTATGCTTCAAAAAAACGGAAGTATTTGGGTGGGTGTGTATATAATATATACATATATATTTATACACATACAATTTATGTTTTCCTGTTGAATGTATTTTTATGAGATTTTAACCAGAACGGAGACAAACAGGCATTCCATATCAATGCTTTGATCACTCACAAATGTTTGGAGTAACAGTCTCATCCTAGCTGCAGTGTGATTGGAAAGGTGCGTGTGTGCGTGTGTGGGTGTGCGTGAGTGTGAGGCCTCAGACGCCTCCTGCCCGCCGTGGAAAGCCCTTCCCTGATGGAAATCCTCTCTCAGATTGGCTTTGGGTTGGTTTCCAGTTCACTCGCTGGCCAGAGACACTGGCAACAGTCTCTGATTTCACTGATCAGCTCCTGGATTTTTATTTTTTTCAAACAATAGTTTGAAACAACTACTGGAATATTGTCCGTAATAAGCTGGAAGTTTATTGCTGTTCGCCTCCAATATCACTGACTGTAAACTAGAGTGTTCACTTTCCAAACAGCTCTTAGCACTTTTATACGAATGATCCATTTGTGCAGATTTTTTTCCTTTAAAAATGCTTGTTAAAGACACACACCCAGTATGCTTAATGTGAAAAGAAAATGTGTTCTGTTTTGTAAAGGAACTTTCAAGTATTGTTGTAAATACTTGGACAGAGGTTGCTGAACTTAAAAAATTTAATTTATTATTATAATGACCTAATTTATTAATCTGAAGATTAACCATTTTTGTCTTAGAATATCAAAAAAAAGTAAAAGGTGTTCTAGCTGTTTGCATCAAAGAAAAAAGATTTATTATTGAGGGGCAATATTTTTATCTATTTCCAAAGTAAGTTTGTTTATGATATGTTACCAAAAATAGATTTACATCAATCTGATTAGTGTACTATTTTGTTGGCGATTAATCCATTCCTGGCATAAAAAGTCTTTATCAAAAAATTGTAAATGCTTGCTCTTTGTTTTTTTCAATCATGGCCATACTATGAAAATACTAACAGGCTATAGGACAAGGTGTAAATTTTTTTTACTATTATTTTAAAGATATGATTTATCCTGAGTGCTGTATCTATTACTCTTTACTTTGGTTCCTGTTGTGCTCTTGTCAAAGAAAAGCAAATATAATTTCCTGGAGAATAAAATAGATCTATGGCACTTGGCGTGTGCCGTGTTGAACAGTGTGTGATGGCCGGGAGGGGTCCCGGCCTCTCAGCTGTGGCAGCCGAGGACCCCTGTGCGGGCCACGACTGGGCGGGCACCAGCCCCCCAGAGGGTCCCGTATGTGTTCGTGGGCAGGGAGCACCCGGGGGGGCTGCGCTGAGACCCACCCCACATCCCTGGTCTCTTACCCACCAGGACAGTGCCCCAGGACGGGAGCAGCACTCGAAGTTCCCCGGGGGAAATACGGCTCGCAGACCTTTAGTGCCAACGTTTATTCTGGGCCTTGCTTGCTTGTGTCCGGGGCAGGCCTTTCTGGGATCAGTGCCCAGGAAGCAGCTGATACAGGAGCCCGGGAGGTGCAAGGATGCAAAGACACGTGTTCAGCGCCCCTTCCCCAAACCAACATCCTGGAGAGTGGCCCACGCCGCTCTGCCCACGTCACTGGAGGAAGCCCAGGAAATGCGGGTTGAGTCGGGTCCATGCAGAGGCTCAGGCCAGGCCAACACTGCGGAAGGCTGGGGCTGGGGGTCGCTAGAGCCCAGGGCGGTCCGCAGCACCAGGTCCTCGCCGGTGCCGGTGCCAACTAGAAAGTGGCAGGGAAGCCTGCAGGGTGGGCGAGTCCTGCACAGAACCCCCAGGCTCCCCCGGGCTCAAGCCAGGCAGAGTCCACACTGCTGGGCTGTGTCGCGCAGAGGAGCCGGCCGCAGGAGCGCTAATACTGACCGAGCGAGTGCAAGTGCGCCGAAGTTGCGGAGCAGAGTCCAGAGGCAGCGGCGCTGCAGCTGGGGGTCCTCTCGGGCTGTCCTAGGTAGGGCACAGCACTGCAGGAGGGAGGGCACGCCATCAGGCGTCAGGACAGGCCCACCCCGCAGGCCTCGCCCCTTACAGGGGCCCGGAGTGTGGCCTGTGCTGGCCCAGGCCCACCCCACGGGACTCGCCCTTACAGGGCCCGGAGTGTGGCCTCGCGCTGGCCCAGGCCCACCCCACGGACTCCCGCCCCTTACAGGGCCCGGAGTGTGGCCTGCGCTGGCCCAGGCCCACCCCTGCAGGACTCTCGCCCCTTACAGGGCTCGGAGTGTGGCCTGCGCTGGCCCGGCCCACCCAGGACTCCGCCCTTACAGGGCCCGGAGTGTGGCCTGCACTCGGCCCAGGCCCACCCCCGCAGGACTCTCGCCCCTTACAGGGCCCGGAGTGTGGCCTGCGCTGGCCCAGGCCCACCCTGCAGGACTCGCCCCTTACAGGGCCCGGAGTGTGGCCTGCGCTGGCCCAGGCCCACCCTGCAGGACTCGCCCCTTACAGGGCCCGGAGTGTGGCCTGCGCTGGCCCAGGCCCACCCTGCAGGACTTCGCCCCTTACAGGGCCCGGGAGTGTGGCCTGCGCTGGCCCGGGCCCACCCCACGGACTCCCGCCCTTACAGGGCCCGAGTGTGGCCTGCGCTGGCCCAGGCCCACCCTGCAGGACTCTCGCCCCTTTACAGGGCCCGGAGTGTGGCCTGCGCTGGCCCAGGCCCACCCCGGCAGGACTCCGCCCTTACAGGGCCCGGAGTGTGGCCTGCATCGGCGCCGGGCAGAGCCGCCGCTTTCTTGAGGCCGTGAGGGTCTCTCCCCAGACCTTCCCTAGACCTTCCCAGAGAGCCACCAGCGGGGGGCCGTGGGGGCCATGAGGAAGAGGCCGGACAGCCGCACTCGCGTCCACCCTGCCCCGGTCACGCGAGGCCCTGTCCACTCCCTCGCGTCCCACCTGGATCCGCAGGGGCCATGTTTAGGCACCAAGCGAGGGTGGTGGGTGTCAAGCGGCAGAGCCAGGAGAGAGGAGAGCTGCCCCCGAAGGCGCCCACCCATGCAGAGGCTGGGGTCGCGGGGAGCGGGAAGAGGGGCCGGGTCCAGGATGGCCGGCGGGGCGGACAGTGCCCAGGAGCCCGCTGGATGCCCGCCTCCCCTCCCCCGGGTGCTGGCCCCTCCCGCCCCCTGCGATGCCAAACCCCGAAGCGCACAGGCGGAACCGCGCCAGGTGCTCCGGGAGCGGGGGACGCGCCCCCAGCCAGCCAACACGTGCCCCGCCCCTTGAGCTTCCAAGCGGCCAATGAGAGGGTGGTGAGAGCGCCCCGCCCCCGTACCGGCCACGCCCCGTAATGGCCCCGCCCCCAGCGCAGTCCTGCCTCCAGATAGGCCCCAAAAACCAGTGCAGTCCCGCCACAGCGCGCCCGGCCCTCGCGGTCTTAAAGCTGCAGGCAAGCTTTGTGCCTCTGTGGGAACGAACCTCAGAATCTTGAGGCTGTCATGCCAATGCTAGCACAAGGCAAAAACAGAAAGACGTCAGGGAGCTTGAGACAAGGTTAAAGGGGTTAAGGGTGTGGCCCCCAAACGGAAAAAGAGCAGTACGTGGCCTCACTGCCCCCAGCCCGCCCCATCCTCTCGGTTCTCTCCACTGTGGCAGACACCCCCCAAGACCACCCTTCTGGGGGGCGCCAGAGACGATCAGGGCCTCCCTTGTTTTGGGGGGGAGGGCATACGGGAGCCCGCCAGGCGGCCTCGGGGCTGGCTCCTGACTGCGCTTAAGGGACCCCTCCTGCGGGACTCAGAGACCCCTAGGGGTGGGGGCAGAGCCTGCACCGGCCACGTGCACCCTGGCACCTTCCCCGACACCGTCCCCACGGTCACGTGCTGCAGCTGAAGGGGTCATCTGGACCGCAGGGTGAGACCCTGGGGTCCGGGCGCTGGCCTGAAGGACACGGCTGAGAAGCCTGGTACACACTCACAGAGCTCGGGAAGGCAGGGCAGGAACACAGCCTAAAGCGGAAAGGCCCCACGGTGCAACTGGTGATGCGGCACCTGGCCTCACGCAAGGCGAGGCGGGAAGCCGCTCCCTGGTCCCCAAGAGCCGCGCCTTCACCCGCAAACTCACCCGCAGCCCACAGCACCCTCCGGCTCACCTTTCAGTATATAATCCGTTAGCAGGCTGGGCACTTTCTCACTGTCTTCTTTCATGGCACACAGAACTACAAAGGAGAGACAACGATTCCAGTCAGACCAACTCCTGTGCCCACTGCTGGGGCAGCGGCCACACACTGGCTGCGGGTTACTCTGGGTACGGGATGGCGGCCACACCAGCTGCAGATTACTCTGGGTACGGGATGGCGGCCACACCAGCTGCGGGTTACTCTGGGTACGGGATGGCGGCCACATGCCAGCTACAGGTTACTCTGAGTACGGGATGGCGGCCACACGCCGGCTGCAGGTTACTCTTGGTACGGGATGGCGGCCACACCAGCTGCGGGTTACTCTGGGTACGGGATGGCGGCCACACGCCAGCTGCGGATTACTCTGGGCACGGGATGGCGGCCACACGCCAGCTGCGGGTTACTCTGGGTACGGGATGGCGGCCACACGCCAGCTGCGGGTTACTCTGGGTACGGGATGGCGGCCACGCTGGCTGCGGGTTACTCGCGCACGACAACGGAATGGCGGCCACCTGCATCACTTCCCGACTCACAGCCTGCACTACCTCTCCAGACCCCTATTTTTTGGGTTTTTTTTTCATTCTACAGAAACGTCACTGGCCAAAGCCAGCAGTGGCCCAAAGGGCGCTTGCGGGTGCCGTCACTGCACTCCCCTGGGCTCTTCCCCTCCCTGCTCTTGTGTCACCGGCTTCACTCTGCTTCTCCATGCTGGGACAGTTTCCGGGTCATTCGGCCAAGACGAAGACTCTGTTGCAGGCAGTTGGGGCCTGGGGGAGGCGGGGGCAGCTGCGGCTCCCTGACCTGAGCACCCACATCCTCACGGCACACCGCTCCCTCCCGCAGAGGCGATGCTGCCCCTGGCTGCCTCTCTGCCAGCAGAGGAAGAACCCAAAAAATCAGCACAGGGGGTGGCGTCGGAGACAGCACCGGTGCCCAGGAGACAAGAATGCTCCAGGCGGGTCCTTGCTCTGCTCCTCCCGGGGAGACCCCCCGCCGGGGGCTCTGCTGGCAAAGGCAGAGGAGAGACTGGCCACGCTGCCCCTACAGCCCCACCCTGCCAGTGCTCGACTCCGCATGACCCTCAGGCCAGAAATATCGCACACCTCAGCAGGTGCAGAATCAAGTTGCATTCTCACCCCCAGAGGTGAGCTTAGAGACTTCTCCAAAGGTTAAACAGGACCCAGAAAAGGACTGGATAGGTTGGCACTGGGCGGGTCAGCACAGGACAGGCTACAGCGGGTTGGCACTGGGCGGGTCAGCACAGGACAGGCTACAGCGGGTTGGCACTGGGCGGTCAGCACAGGACAGGCTACAGCGGGTTGGCACTGGGCGGGTCAGCACAGGACAGGCTACAGCAGACAGTGTTAGCACCGGACTCAGCCTCTGCCGAGTCATCTAAGGTTTCCTAAGAACAAAAGCAAGAACCCACTCACTCCCGAAATGCCATGATGAAACAGCCACAGTCACAGAACCCCCCAACTACAATATATTGGCGCCATAAAAATCAGGCCGGCCCGTTTGTCTTTGCTCACTTTTTTGTTAGTATCTGCAGGTCTTCGACAGACGGCGGTCCGTTCTTCCTCTCATAAGGAATGACTGTTGTCAAGTACTGTCAAAGGAAACAGAGAGAGGACATGTCACTCACACCTCAATCACCTTCTCCGCAAACTTCCACAATGATCATGTGCGGGGCTGTGACGGCGTGAGACGGAGCCAGTGAGCCGAGAGCGGCCAGTTCAGTGCTGGGCCCTCCAGTGCCCGCCTCACGCCATGGCCACCGCACGCCACCCCTGGCCTCTGAGGCCTCTGTTCAGCCTGGTCACCCCCAGGGCCAGGTGAGTCTGCTTCGGAATCCTCCTGCGGCTGCACGGGCACTGGGCGGTGCTGAACTGGGCAACTTTCAAAACACCCACTTCGTGCAGGGCCCGACACGTCAGAGACGCGTTCTTTGCTCTCGCTGTCAGGTAAGCATCCAAAAGCGCCAAGCGGTTAGAGATGGCGGGCAGCAGACTGACCTGAAGATGGCGGGCAGCAGACTGCCCGACTGGAAAAGCCCAGACCTCAACCTCTCGCGGGCATCGGGCGTCACTCCCACCCGCCGAGCGCCCTCGGGCTGGCCTGCCCAGAGCCTCCTCCCCGAGGCCTCCCCGGCCTGCACTCGCCTGTCCTTGACCACGCTGCGGCTCTTCACCAGCCCCTGCGTGCCTGCGCCAGGGCTCGGCTCTGCGCGATCCTGAGAGGGGTTTTGTGCCTGTGCTCATCAAATTCAAGATACAGACCCCAGAGAGAGGACAGCCGGGAGGGCCACGTGTTTTGCATGCGACTGACCGGGGTTCAATTCCCAGCACGGCCAGGAGGAGCCCTGAGCACAGCTGGGCGTGACTCAAAACCAAAAACAAACAAAAACCCACAGGGCCCAGCAGTGGGCGTTTGTCAGTAACTGGAGCCCACGCTCCGAAAAGCAGTGAAAGGACCCTGCAGATGGCAAGTGCCGTGGGGACCTGGAGGGCTGGGGCTGTGGTGACCGTGGGCACAGGGCCTCGGGGCCACTACAGCCATAAAATCAGCATTTACTGTAACCATGTGACCTGAATTAGTTTAAAATGTTTAAGCACCTTTTTCTGGGCCAGGTGGTAGAGCGGGTAAGGCATTTGCCCTGCATGGCGGATCCTGGCATCCCGTATGGTCCCCGGGGCCGGCCAGGAGTGATGCCTGAGCACAGAGCCAGGAGCAAGCTCTGAGCACCACCGGGTGGCCAAGAAACACAAAACAACAAAACAGTGACTTGTCCCATCTCAAACCCTGGACTTTCCTCCTGCTGCGTTCTCTGAGTGACTCGTCCCTGGAGAGGCCAGTGGACGGCCATTGCCTCTAAGGAAAAAGTCCCTTAAAGCCAGAGACAAGCCGTGCTCGGTCCTTCCTAACGAGGAGCGCCGAGCTCCTCGGCCACCAGCGTCTGTGCGGGGTCAGACCGAGCCGCTCTGGTGCCTCCGAGAGCCGCAGGCGGCCTGACAGGGGACACACCCGCAGGCGCATTCACAGGGCCCGTCCCGGCCCCTGGAGCTGTGGGACGGGGGCGGCGGGGCTCCCCAGACATGGCCAGAGCGGCCTTCACACACACGCAGGCTCCGCCCAGCTCAGGGAGGAGTTAGTTGTGTGGGAGAAGGAAACTTCAAACTGAAAAGCCGCTCAGGGCCCGAAACGTGTCCACCAAAGGGTCTCCTGGCTGGCGGCACTTCTGAGACCACCGCAGCAAAATGCTGGTAGGGGAACCCGTGCTCACCTTACAGTCTGCTTCTTCCGATCCATCGGAAGCGTCTGCTCCAAGCATCCCGCCTTGTGTGCTGCGCGAGCCGGCTGACGACTGAGACACACACACGTCACCCGGAGTAAGGCGGAGACACTTTTAGACCTCCGGACCCCGAGCTTTCATCCGAAGAGACCGACACCCGCACCTGAGAGCTGGCGCCTTTGCCTTCTAGAGCGGGGCAGGTCTAGTTCGGTTATTTCTACAGTTCTATGCTCTGCGCATGTAGCGCGTCGTGTCAGGAAGTTAAGAGCCACCTGCAGAAAGGTGAGTGTGAAGAAGGGGCCGGTGCGTCACCTACTCTGGACACGCTTTTGGCTCCACAGGCCATTAGCTTTCTCTCACTTGACCGCTCAGTAAATCCGTGACTCAGCCCTTACAGAGAACAGAGCGGCAGGACAGCGGGGAGCAAGAAGAACCGAGCACCTGTTTCTCTCCACCCGAACTCCCAAAGGTGTGGCGGAAGCCGTGCTGAAGGACAGTGGAGATCCCGTCCATGCTGAAGCGCTACAGGCAGCAGAGAAGGGCAGAGAAAACAGTTCAGAGACTGTTAGTACAAACCGCTGCGTGCCCGAGCTCTCAGACTCGAAGCAAACTCAGGCCTGTCCCAGGGCCCACCTCGAGCCTCCCTTGGGCAACAAAGGCAAAAGGTGCTTTTATGCCCGACATCCTAAGCGCGGCAAACTGGCATCATTCAACATAGAGTTGCTTACACACGCTGGGCACACAGCGTGATTTCCATGACATCCTAAGCGCGGCAAACTGGCATCATTCAACAAACAGAGTTGCTTACACACGCGGGCACACAGCGCGATTTCCATGACATCCTAAGCACGGCAAACTGGCATCATTCAACAAACACAGAGTTGCTTACACACGCGGGCACACAGTGCGATTTCCATGACATCCTAAGTGCGGCAAACTGGCATCATTCAACAAACACAGAGGTGTGCTTACACGCCGGGCACACCGCGATTTCCATGACATCCTCTGATCCTGTCCCCCCGCCTGACCCAGAGCAGGACAGGGCAATGCCATCGTCGCGGGCTCATGTCTGTGCGCATGCTTCACCCCAGGGTCCGGGCACCCACACAGCGAATGCTCAGAGAGCTGGTGGGTGCTGCCCACGCCTCTTCTGCCCGCCGGATGCCGCCTCAGTGCAGAAAACGGAGCGAGAGGCACAGAGGCTTCCGGAAGGAGAGCCCAGAGGACCCCACGTGCCTACAAGACCCCGAAAACGTCCGCAGAGACAGTAGCGGCTGGGCTGCAAGCAAACAGGCTGGCTTCTGCACAGGCGCCTCTGAGGCTCCCGAGAGCGCGCCACCCTGCCAGGGCGTTCAGGGCCAGGCTCTTCCTGGACTCCTTATCTTGCCCTGACACCAGCCCAAGTGGCCGCGACGGGGATGGGAGGCAGGGCTGACTCAGAGCATTGGGCGGGCGCCACGGCATGACTCACAAGGAAGAACGTCCCCGAAAAGGAAGTCACCCCATTCAGCGGCCCCGCCCTGGAAGGCCAGAGAGCCCCAGGATCAGCTGTCACTGGGGCAGAACAGGAGACCCCTACAAAAGTAGGGCTTAGCCCCCTGCTCCCGGGGTCTCCGGGACAACCTTCCTGGCCCACAGCCCCTGGGAAAGTCCTGTGAAGCCTGAAACCTTCATGGACTGCAGATGTGTGTTCCCCAAATCTCATCCTCGCAGCTGAAGTGAAAGCCTGTGGAGTTCAGTCCTGCTCCCTCTGGTCGCTGTCGGCGGAACATGCTGTTAAGAAATGTTTTCCATCTACTCTGGACGGGGAATTCAGTTCCAGGGTGATTCCAAAGATTTTCCTTCTACTCAAGAGGTCCAAAAAATAAGCTAACATTTTCCTTATAAATCACATCGTGTTCAATAAATAGTTTCAAGATGTGATTTTCAAATATTAATTTGTAGGTAGTAATTTTAATTTTAATACATTTCAATATATTAACATGCCTAAGGCACAAGGGGAAAACGAAAGCAATAATTAAATGTAAAGCATTATCAGAGTACAGCTATTCAGATAGTTATTAAAATATTACTGACTAGTCAAAATTGATTTTGCTTTCCTGACACTTCATAATCAAATCAAATCATTTCAATTTGAACCACAAAGCAGTTATAAATTTACCCAAAATAATCTCTTCAAAATTCAGTTCTCAGTGTATTAGAAAATATTAATTATGCCAAAACACATAAATAGTTTTAAATGCCTTGAATATGAAACTACTCTCCCAAAAGTTCACTTTCATAGCGAAAGTGAAAAACATTTTCAAAAGAATGATGCAGGGAGGTCGGAGCAATAGCACCGCAGGGAGGGCGCTGGCCTTACACTTGGCGACCGGGGTCCCGGCATCTGCAGGTGCCGCCAACCGTGCCAGAAGCGGTCCCTGAGCAGAGCCAGGATTAAGTCCTGAGCCCCAGGTGTGACCAAAAACAACAAAAAAATGTTAAACCAACAACAAATAATTCTTAGAATTTGATGCTAGTATCTGAAGGTTTTTATGTCAATGTTTTTAATCGGATCACTGCGAGACGGAGCCATTACAAAGCGGTTCATGACTGGGTTTTTCGTTCTTACGGCATTAATGTTCATGGCTAGCAAACATTTTCAGTGTCACTAAAGCCAAAACAAGACCATGGTGACAATGTATAAATTCTCCCAAGCTGTGTCTAGATGCTCCAAGCATGAACACGGGCAGAATTCCTGCCCACCTGGAGAAACAATCAACAAACATCTCTCAGAACTTCAGGTTTTGCCGCGTGCACGCGGAGGCCCTGGAAGGTCACTCCACGGCCTGAAACCAAACCACAACCACAAGACACAGCGTCTGTGACGACCCCACACCGAGGCTGGGGCTGGCCAGTTTCTGTCTGCAACACCCTCTTAAAGCAACAGCTCGGGGAAGTGCTTCTTCCTCAGCGGATCACGATTCTAGGTGTGAACCGCGCCCTCCAGTGGCTTCCCATCTTCGGGCCACACTCACTTTAGGACTGATCTTGTAGTGATGGAAATTCATGGAAATAATAACAAATGACCGTGAAAATGTGTCACCTTACGCGCAGGTACACGGAAAGGGCAGGGCTCCATCTCAGCACTGCGCTGAAGGGGCACCAAGTCCCCTGCCCGTCTCCTCAGCGCCCTCATCTCTGGCGTCCACTACCCGCCACAGGCTGCCTACACACGCCTTTCACGGAGCGCCTGGCTAACCGGTCTCCCATACTGCCTTCTTCATCAGCCGCTGGGGTCTCATACACTGTGCGGGCAGGTAGCAGCGAGCGTGCCCCTGCGTGGCCTGGCAGAGGTCCACCATGCAGGGGGGCTGGCTCGGCCCTGGATGGGACCGAAAGAAAAGCACCAACTCCCGCGGCGCTCAGGCTGCAGCTCACTGTCAGCTTCAGAGGCGACAGCGTGGCGTGCATTAGGCACTCACGCCTTCCCGACCTTTTCCACGAGATCCATTTCTCTGCCGTCCCTACAGGACCTCCACGCAAAGGCAGGATTTATCTCGGTGCAGACCGAGAAAAGGCCCATTACGTGCTGGTCACCGCATTCAGGGGCTCCAATCCCTCCTGGCAAGTGGCCTCTGCTCTCAGGTAAAAACACGCTTTCAAAGTCACACAGCAATTGGGAAAGTCTCCGAGGCCCCAAGGAAAATGAAGTGGCCAGAGGATGGACAGGAAATGCATCGCCCCAACTCTCTGGCGAAGCTTCAAGGGACCTGAACAGCACCGCTGACGAACAAGGACAGAGCAGA
>JAJIBD010031956.1:0-12775 GCA_021461705.1 Cryptotis parvus | reverse complement strand
ACACACACTCACATATGCACACATTATGCTCACTCCCGTGTACTGCATACACACGGCACTCCCACATGCACACATGTATGCACACACACTCCACCCCGCGCACTCACACTCTCGCCAAGAGGTGATCCCGTGCTACGCCCCTGCCGTAAAGGGGCTCACTGTGTCGAGCTTCTCCTCCTCTGGCCCAGCCTTCTCCCCAACAGCCAGCTGCGGCCGCGGAACTGCAAGAAAGGGGCCTGGGCGGACGGCTCAGCGAATGCTCAGGTGGCTGGGAGCTGACTGCCCGCCCCAGCGGTTTCTACAGCACGGTAGCTGGCTAGAACCACCTGCAGGCGGACACCCTACCAGACGGTAGAGGCCCAGCCACGGTGACAAATGAGGCTTCAGGCACTCAGAAAGTGGATCATTTTGCACTGACCCGTGTCCAGCGCCGCAGAGCCCCGGTTCAGCCGTCCCCAGCAGCCGCCTTCTCGGCACTCCCTCCTTCTCGCCAAGATTAACTGACCAGTCGATTTCTTAGAACCAAAGTCTTTCTAAGTTGCTACAATACTTTGCTGTAAGATAGCCAGAGATATTTGGGGGCAGGGACCTCAGAGGTTGGTGGGGACGTGGGAGGTGGGGAGGAGGTGCGTTGTGAAGACACGTTGGTCAGCGCGGCTTGGGAGAGCCAGTGTCTGGTGGGGAGGCCCGGGAGGCCCTCCCGCCACAGGAAGACTGCACCAGGTGGCTACAGAGCCCAGGCCCCGAGGAGCAGGCACCGAGACCGCCAGCCCCGCGGTCCAGCTGCCGGACCACCTCAACTACTACCCGTGGGCGTAAGCGAGGTGGCGCGAGCATCTCACCGCGAACGCTTTTTTGCGCCACCCAGGCCGAGCACCTCTTAGCTTTGCTGTCCGGCCGGCCGCAATAGTGGGGGAGCAGCCAGAGCGCCGGTGGACCTTAGAGCTGCGCAGCGGGGAGAGAGGACGGTAGACGGTAACCTGTTGTGCTGCTACACGCCCACTCGAAGCCCCCGCCCCAGCCCAGGGGCCAGGTGTAGGACCTCAGGGGTGCCTCGGGCAGGGAGCGCTCGCGCCGCCCTCCTGCGGCCTTTCTCGCACAACGCGCCTGTTCTACCGCTGGGTCGCCACGGTTGTTGAAGCTCTAGCTTAAGAAGAAACTTTTTTTAAAAAAAAATGAATACTGTTTGGGGATTATTTTTTTCCTTATTAATACCGATTCTGCAAAATAGAAACTACTTCATTACTTAATTGTATATTATTCAAGCACCTTTGTTGAAGCTGAAAAAATGCCTTCTAAACTTTAGCAATTATAGAATATTTATGTAACTATCTTATGCTTCCAAAAAACTGAAGTATGGTGTGGGTGTGTATATAATATATACATATATATTTATACACATACAATTTATGTTTTCCTGTTGAATGTATTTTTGTGAGATTTTGAATTGTGAACGGAGACAAACAGGTGCATTCCATATCAATGCTTTGATCACTCACAAATGTTTGGAGCAACAGTCTCATCCTAGCTGCAGTGTGATTGGAAAGCTGCGTGTGCGCGCATGGGTGTGCGTGAGTGTGAGGCCTCGCACGCCTCCTGCCCGCCGTGGAAAGCTCCTTCCCTGATGGAGATCCTCTCTCAGATTGGCTTTGGGTTGGTTTCCAGTTCACTCGCTGGCTAGAGACACTGGCAACAGTCTCTGATTTCACTGATCAGCTCCTGATTTTTATTTTTTCAAACAATAGTTTGAAACAACTACTGGAATATTGTCCGGAATAAGCTGGAAGTTTACTGCCGTTCGCCTCCAATATCACTGACTGTAACTAGAGTGTTCACTTTCCAAACAGCTCTTAGCACTTTTTTACCTAATGATCCATTTGTGCAGATTTTTTCCTTTAAAAATGCTTGTGAAAGACACACACCTAGTATGCTTAATGTGAAAAGAAATGTGTTCTGTTTTGTAAAGGAACTTTCAAGTATTGTTGTAAATACTTGGACAGAGGTTGCTGAACTTAAAAATTTAATTTATTATTATAATGACTCCAATTTATTAATCTGAAGATTAACCATTTTTTGTCTTAGAATATCAAAAAAGTAAAAGGTGTTCTAGCTGTTTGCATCAAAGAAAAAAGATTTATTATTGAGGGGGCAATATTTTTATCTATTTCCAAAGTAAGTTTGTTTATGATATGTTACCAAAATAGATTTACATCAATCTGATTAGTGTACTATTTTGTTGGCGATTAATCCATTCCCTGGCAAAAAAGTCTTTATCAAAAATTGTAAATGCTTGCTCTTTGTTTTTTCAATCATGGCCATACTATGAAAAATACTAACAGGCTATAGGACAAGGCGTGAATTTTTTTACTATTATTTTAAAGATATGATTTATCCTGAGTGCTGTATCTATTACTCTTTACTTTGGTTCCTGTTGTGCTCTTGTCAAAGAAAAGCAAATATAATTTCCTGGAGAATAAAATAGATCTATGGACTTGGCGGTGCCGCGTTGAACAGTGTGTGATGGTCGGGAGGGGGTCCCGGCCTCTCAGCTGTGGCAGCCGACCCCTGTGCGGGCTACGACTGGGCGGGTACCAGCCCCAGAGGGTCCCGTATGTGTGCGCGGCAGGGAGCACCTGGAGGGGCGGCGCTTGAGACCACCCCACATCCCCTGGTCTCTTACCCACTAGGACAGTGCCCCAGGACGGAGCAGCACTCGAAGTTCCTCGGGGAAATACTGCCCGCGCAGACCTTAGTGCCAACGTTTATTCTGGGCCTTGCTTGCTTGTGTCCGGGGCAGGCTCTTCTGGGATCAGTGCCCAGGAAGCAGCTGATACAGGAGCCCGGGAGGTGCAAGGATGCAAAGACACGTGTTCAGCGCCCCTTCCCCAAACCAACATCCTGAGAGTGGCCCACGCCGCTCTGGCCCACGTCACTGGAGGAAGCCCAGGAAATGCGGGTTGAGTCGGGTCCATGCAGAGGCTCAGCCAGGCCAACACCGCGGGAAGGCTGGGGCTGGGGTCGCTAGAGCCCAGGGCGGTCCGCAGCACCAGGTCCTCGCCGGTGCCGGTGCTAACTAGAAAGTGGCAGGAAGCCTGCAGGGTGGGGCGAGTCCTGCACAGAACCTCCCCAGGCTCCCTGGGGCCCCGCCAGGCAGAGTCCACACTGCTGGGCAGCGTCGAGAGGAGCCGGGCAGTAGGAGCGCTAATACTGACCGGCGAGTCAGTGCGCCGAAGCCGGGTGAGCAGAGTCCAGAGGCCGGCGGCGCTGCAGCTGGGGGTCCTCGTTGGCTGTCCTAGGTAGGGCACAGCACTGCAGGAGGGAGGGCACGCATCAGGCGTCAGACAGGCCCACTGCAGGCCTCGCCTTACAGGGCTCCGGACTGAGGCCTGCGCTGGCCCAGGCCCACCTCGCAGGCCCGCCTACAGGGCCCTGAGTGGGGCCTGTGCTGGCCCAGGCCCACTCCGCAGGACTCCGCCCCAGGTCCGGAGCGTGGCCTGTGCTGGCCCAGGCCCACCCTCAAGGGACTCCCGCCTTACAGGGCCCGGAGTGGTCTGTGCTGGCTCAGGCCCACCCCGTAGGACTCGCCCCCTGCAGGGCCCGAGTGTGGCCTGTGCTGGCCCAGGCCCACCCCACGGGTCTCGCCTCCTAGGCCCGAGGGTGGCCGCGCGGCCCAGGCCCACCCTCGGACTCGCCCCTCAGGCCCGGTGTGGCCCGCGCTCGGCCCAGGCCCACCCCTGCAGGACTCTCGCCCCTTACAGGGCTCCGGAGTGGGCCTGGCGCTGGCCCGGGCCCACTGGCAAGGACTCTCGGCCTCAGGCCCGGAGTGTGGCCTGCACTGGCCCAGGCCCACCCGGCAGGACTCTCGCCTCCCTTACAGGGCCCGAGTGTGGCCTGCGCTGGCCCAGGCCCACCCGTAGGACTCTCGCCCCTAGGGCCCGAGTGTGGCTCGCGCTGGCCCAGGCCCACCCTGCAGGACTCGCCTCCCTTGCAGGGCTCCGGAGTGTGGCCTCGCGCTGGCCCAGGCCCACCCTGGAGGCCTCGCCTCTTACAGGCTCCGGAGTGTGGCTTTGCGCTGGCCCAGGCCCACTCCTTGTGGGACTCGCCTTTCAGGGCCCGGAGTGTGGCCTGCGCTGGCTGGGCCCACCCCACGGCTCTCGCCCTACAGGCCCGGGAGTGGCCTGGCGCTGGCCCAGGCCCACCCTGTAGGACTCGCGCCTTACAGGGCCTCGGAGTGGGCCTCGGCTGGCCCAGGCCCACCCTGGGCAGGACTCCGCCTCCTTTACAGGGCCCGGAGTGCTGGCCTGCACGGCGCCGGGCAGAGCCGCCTCCTTCTTGAGGCCGTGAGGGTCTTCCCAGACCTTCCCTAGACCTTCCCAGAGAGCCACCAGCGGGCCGTGGGGGCTATGAGGAAGAGGCCGACAGCCGCACTCGCGCTCCACTTCTGCCCCGGTCACGCAGGCCCTGTCCACTTCCCTCGCGTCCCACCTGGATCTGCAGGCCATGTTTAGCACCCGAGCGGTGGTGGGTGTCAAGCGGCAGAGCCAGAGAGAGAGAGCTGCCCTCGAAGGCGCCCACCCATGCAGAGGCTGGGTCGCGGGAGCGGAAGAGGGCCGGGTCCAGGATGGCGGGGGGGCGGACAGTGCCCAGGAGCCCGCTGGATGCCCGCCCCTCCCCGGTGCTGGCCCCTCCCGCCCCGGGATGCCAAACCCCGAAGCGCACAGGCGGGAACCGCGCCAGGTGCCGGGGAGCGGGACGCGCCCCCAGCCAGCCAACACGTGCCCCGCCCCTTGAGCCTCAAGCGGCCACGAGAGGGTGGTGAGCGCCCTGCCCCGTACCGGCCACGCCCCGTAAGGCCCCTGCCCCAGCGCAGTCCTGCCTGCTGATAGGCCCTCCCCAAACCAGTGTGTCCCGCCCACAGCGCGCCTGGCCCTCGCGGTCTTAAAGCTGCAGGCAAGCTTTGTGCCTCTGTGGGAACGAACCTCGGAATCTTGAGGCTGTCATGCCAATGCTAGCACAAGGCAAAAACAGAAAGACGTCAGGGAGCTTGAGACAAGGTTAGGGTTAGGGTGTGCCCCAAACGAAAGAGCAGTACGCGGCCTCACTGCCCCCCAGCCCGCCCCATCCTCTGTCCCTCTCCACTGTGGCGACACCCCGAGACCACCCTTCTGGGCGCCAGAGACGATCAGGGCCTCCCTTGCTTTGGGAGGGCAGAAGGGAGCCCGCCAGGCGCCTCGGGCTGGCTCCTGACTGCGCTTAAGGGACCCCTCCTGCGGGACCCAGAGACCCCTAGGTGGGGGAGAGCCTGCACCGCCACGCGCACCCTGGCACCTTCCCGGCACCGTCCCCACGGTCACGTGCTGCAGCTGAAGGGGTCATCTGGACCGCAGGGTGAGACCTGGGGATCCAGGCGCTGGCCTGAAGGACACGGCTGAGAAGCCTGGTACACACTCACAGAGCCTCGGAAGGCAGGGCAGGAACACAGCCTAAAGCGGAAAGGTCGCACGGTGCAACTGGTGATGCGGCACCTGGCCCACGCAAGGCGGTAGGCGGGAAGCCGCCTCCTGGTCCCAAGAGCCGCGCTTTCACCCGCAAACTCACCCGCAGCCCACAGCACTCCTCCGGCTCACCTTTCCAGTATATAATCCGTTAGCTGGCTGGGCACTTTCTCACCGTCTTCTTTCATGGCACACAGAACTACAAAGGAGAGACAACGACTCCAGTCAGACCAACTCCTGTGCCCACTGCTGGGGCAGCGGCCACACTGGCTGTGGTTACTCTGGGTACGGATGGCGGCTACACCAGCTGCAGATTACTCTGGGTACGGGATGCCATACCACCGCGGTTACTCGGCACGGATGGCGCCACATGCCAGCTAAGCAGGTTACTCTGAGTACGGATGGCGCGCCACACGCCGCCGCAGGTTACTTGGTACGTGGCTGCGGCCACCAGCTGCGGTTACTCTGGTACGGGATGGTGGCTACACGCCAGCTGCGGATTACTCTGGGCACGGATGGCGGCCACACGCCAGCTGCGGTTACTCTGGGTACGGATGGTGGCCACACGCCAGCCGTGGTTACTCTGGGTACGGATGGCGGCCACGCTGGCTGCGGGTTACCCGCCGCATGACAACGGAATGGCGGCCACCTGCATCACTTCCCGGACTCACAGCCTGCACTACCTCTTCAGACCCCTATTTTTTGGGTTTTTTTTCATTCTACAGAAACGTCACTGGCCAAAGCCAGCAGTGGCCCAAAGGGCGCTGAGGGTGCCGCCGCCGTACTCCCCTGGGCTCTTCCCTCCCTGCTCTTGCGTCACCGCTTTCACTCTGCTTCTCCATGCTGGGACAGTTTCCGGTCCACTCGCCAAGACGAAGACTCTGCTGCAGGTAGTTGGGGGCCTGGGGAGGCGCACAGCCGCGCCCTGACCTGAGGACCCACATCCTCACGGGCACCGCTCTCCCAAGAGGCGCATGCTGCCCTGGGCTGCCTCTCTGCCAGCAGAGAAAGAACCTAAAATTCAGCACAGGTGGCGTCTGAGACAGCACCGGTGCCTAGGAGACAAGACTGCTCCAGGCGGTCCTTGCCTGCCCCTCCTGGGAGACCCCACCGCGGCCACTGCTGGCAAAGGCAAGAGGAGAGATCGGCCACGCTGCCCGTTGCTCCCACCCCTGCCTAGCGCTTCGATTCGCATTACCCTCAGGCCAGAAATATCGCACACCCAGCAGGTGCAGAATCAAGTTGCATTCTCCCCCCCAGAGGTGAGCTTAGAGACTTCTCCACTAGTTAAACAGGACCCAGAAAAGGACTGGATAGGTTGGCACTGGGCGGTCAGCAGCAGGACAGGCTACAGCGGGTTGGCACTGGCGGTCAGCACATGACAGGCTGAAGGGTGGGGTTGGTACTGGGCGGTAAGCACAGGACAGGCTACAGCGGTTGGCACTGGGCGGGCAGCACAGGATAGCTGGGCAGCAGACAGTAAGTTAGCACCGACTCCAGCCTCTGCCGAGTCATCTAAGGTTTCTTAAGAACAAAAGCAAGAACCTACTCACTCCCGAAATGTTATGATGAAACAGCCACAGTCACAGAACCCCCAACTACAATATATTGGCGCCATAAAACTGCCGGCCTGCTTGTCTTTGCTCACTTTTGTTAGTATCTGCAGTCTTCGACAGACGGCGGTCCTGGCTCTTCCTCCTCATAAGGAATGACTGTTGTCATTACTGTCAAAGGAAACAGAGAGAAGGACATGCCACTCACACCCCTCAATCACCTTCTCTCGCAAACTTCCACAATGATCATGTGTGGGCTGTGACGGCGTGAGATGGAGCCAGTGAGCCGAGCGGCCAGCTCAGTGCTGGCCCCTCCAGTGCCCGCCTCACGCCATGGCTACCGCACGCCACCCCTGGCCTCTGAGGCCTCTGTTCAGCCTGGTCACCCCCATGGCCAGGTGAGTCTGCTTCGAACTCCTCCCGCGGCAGAACGGGCAATGGGCGGTGCTGAACTGGGCAACTTTCGTAACACCCACTTCGTGCAGGGCCCGACACTCTGAGACGCCGCCCCTTTGCCGCCGCCGTCAGGTAAGCATCCAAAGCGCCACGCAGTAGGAGATGGCGGGCAGCAGACTGACTTGAAGATGGGGCGGGCAGCAGTCTGCTCGACGGGGAAAGCCCAGACCTCAACCTCTCGCTGGCATCTGCGCCACTCCCACCCGCCGAGCGCCTCGGCTGGCTACCCAGAGCCTCCTCCTCGAGGCCCTCCCCGCCTGGCACTCGCCTGTCCTTGACCACTCCAAGGGTCTTCACCACTCCCTGCGTTCTCCTGCGCCAGGGCTCGGCTCTGCCTATCCTGAGAGGGTTTGTGCCTGTGCTCATCAAATTCACGATAAGACCCCAGGAGAGAGGACAGCCGGAGGGCACGTGTTTTGCAGGCGACTGATCGGGTTCACTCCCAGCACGCTAGAGGGCCCTGAGCACCAGCTGGGCGGACTAAAAATTCAAAAACAAACAAAACCCACAGGGCCCAGCAGAAAGCGCTTGTTCGCACCGGAGCCCCACGCTCCGAAAAGCAGTGAAAGGACTCTGCAGATGGTGGTCGCCGTGGGGATCTGAGGGCTGGGGCTGGTGATCAGGCACAGGGGCCTCGGGCCAGCCACAGCTGCTAAAATCAGCATTGGCTGCAACCATGTGACCTTGAATTAGTTTAAATGTTTAAGCACCTTTTGCTGGCCAGGTGGTAGAGCGGGTAAGGCATTTGCCCTGCATGGCAGATCCCCGGCACCTGCATGGTCCCCTGGGCCGGCCAGGAGTGATGCCTCGAAAGCACAGAGCCAGGAGCAAGTTCTGAGCAATTGGGTGGCTACAAAAATACAAATAATAAAACAGCGGATTCTCTGATCCGATCTCAAACTTGACTTTTCTCCTGCCAAGCCTCCTCTGAGTGACTCGCCCCTGGAGAGGCCAGTGGGACGGCCATTGCCTCAAGGAAAAAGTCCTTTTAAAGCCAGAGATGTGCTGCTGCTCGTCCTTCCTAACGGTGAGCCGAAGCCCCTCTCGCCACCTGCCAGCGCCCGTGCGGGTCAGACCGGAGCCGCTCTTGGTGCCTCTGAGGAGCCGTAGGGCGGCCTGACGGGGACACACCGCAGGGAGCATTTCCCGTAGCCCGCCTCCGCCCCTGGAGCTGTGGAGGGGGACGCTGGGCTCTCTGGTAGACACGGCTGTGAGCGGCTTCTTCACACACACGCAGGCTCCTCGCCCCAGCTCAGGGAGGAGTTAGTTGTGTGGTAGAAGGAAAACTTAAACTGAAAAGCCACTTAGCCCCAAACGCGCCCGCTCGCTGGTCTCCTGGCTGGGCGGTAATTTCTGAGACCATCGCAGCAAAATGCTGGTAGGGAACCCGCGTGCTCCCTTCCGCCCGCTTCTTCCGATCCATCAAGCGGCTCGCTCCAAGCATCCGCTCTTGTAAAAGGGGTAGGAAACCGGCTGACGACTGAGACACACACACGTCACCCGGAGTAAGGCGGAGACACTTTTAGACCTCCGGACTTCGAAGCATCCGAAGAGACCGACACCCGGCACCTGAGAGCCGGGCGCCCTTGCCTTCTAGACGGGGCAGGTTCAGTTCGGGTTATTTACAGTTTCTTCTGCTCTGCGTATAGCGCTGGGTCGTGTCAGGAAGTTAAGAGCCACCTGCAGAAAGGTGAGTGTATTGAAGGGGCCTGTGCACACTACTTGACACGCTTTGGCCTCCAGCCATTGGGCTTTCTTCTCACTTGGGCAGACGCCAGTAAACTGACTCAGCCCTTACAGAGAACAGAGCGGCAGGACACGAGGGAGCAAGAATGAACCGAGCACCTGTTTCTCTCCACCCGAACTCCCAAAAGGTGTGGCGTGGAAGCCGCAAGGAAGGACAGTGGAGATCCTGGGCCCATGCTGAAGCGCTACAGGCAGCAGAGAAGGGCAGAGAAACAGTTCAGAGACTGTTAGTACAAAACCGGGCCAAGTGCGGGCCCGAGCTCTCAGACTCGAGCAAAACTCAGGCTCGTCCCAGGGCCACCTCGGTTCCTTTTGGGCTTACTAAAGGCAAAAGGTGCTTGGATGCGTTCCGACATCCTAAGCGGCAAACTGGCATCATTCAACATAGAGTTGCTTACACACGCCGGGCACACAGCTGCGTGATTTTATGACATCCTAAGCGCTGGCAAACTGGCATCATTCAACAAACAGAGTTGCTTACACGCTGGCAATACAGCGCGAGCTTCCATGACATCTGGTAAGCACGGCAAACTGGTATCATTCAACAAACACAGAGTTGCTTTTACACGCCAAGTACACAGTGCGATTTCCATGACATCCTAAGTGCGCAACTGGCATCATTCAACAAACACAGAGGTAAGTATAATACGCCAGCAGCATTACCGCGCGATTTCCATGATATCCCCTTCTGATCCTGTCCCCGCCTGACCCAGAGCAGGACAGGGCAATAAGCATTCAAAAAGGCTTCATGTTCGTGCGCATGTTTCACCCTCAGGGTCCGTAAGCACTCCACACATTTAACGCTCAGAGAGCTGGTGGGTGCTGCCATGCCTCTTCACCCGCCGGATGCCGCCTCAGTGCAGAAAATGGAGCGAGAAAGGGTAGAGGCTCCGGAAGGAGAGCCCAGAGGACCCTTAATGCCTACAAGACCCGCGGGAAAACGTCCAGAGAGACAGGAAGTGGCTGGCTGCAAGCAAACAGGCTGGTTTCTGCACAGGCGCTCTGAGGCTCCTGAGACGCGCCAATTCCTGCCAGGGCGTTCAGGGCCAGGCCTTCCTGGAGTCTCTATCTTGCCCTGGAGCACCAGCCCAAGTGGTCATGACGGGGATGGGAGGCAGGGCTGACTCAGAGCATTGGGCGGGCGCCACGGCATGACTCCACAAGGAAGAACGTCCCCGAAAAGGAAGTCACCCCATTCAGCGGCTCCTCGCCCCTGAAGCTAGCCAGAGAGCCCTGCGGATCAGCCGCTGTCACTGGGGGCAGAACAGGAGACCCCCGCAAAAGCAGGGCTTTAGCCCCCTGCTCCCGGGGTCTCCGGACAACCTCCTGGCCCACAGCCCTGGGAAAGTCCTGTGAAGCCTGAAACCTTTCAGCGGACTGCAGATGTGTGTTCCCCAAATCTCATCCTCGCAGCTGAAGTGAAAGCCTGTGGTTCAGTCCTGCTCCCCTCTGGTCGCTGTCGCAATGGAGCAGCAGTTAAGAAATGTTTTCCATCTACTTGGGACGGGGGAATTCAGTTCCAGGGTGATTCAGAAGATTTTCCTTCTACCTTTCAAGAGGTCCAAAAATAAGCTAACATTTTATAAATCACATCGCGTTCAATAAATAGTTTCAAGATGTGATTTTCAAATACACTTGTAGGTAGTAATTTTAATTTTACTACATTTCAATATATTAACATGTAAGGTAATGCGAAAAATCTTTTAAAGTAATAATTAAATGTAAAGCATTATCAAGTACAGCTATTCAGATAGTTATTAAAATATTACTGACTAGTCAAAATTGATTTTGCTTTCCGACACTTCATAATCAAATCAAATCATTTCCAATTTGAAACTACAAAGCAGTTATAAATTTACTCCAAAATAATCTCAAAATTAGTTCTCAGTGTATTAGAAAATATTAATTATGCCAAAACACATAAATAGTTTTAAAATGCCTTGAATATGAAACTACTTCCTCCCAAAAGTTCACTTTCTTCATAGCAGAAAAAGTGAAAAACATTTTCAAAGAATGATGCAGGGAGGTCCGAGCAATAGTACTGCAGGGAGGTGGCGCTGGCCTACACACGCTTACTCGGGTCCCGGCAGACTGTAGGTGTCGCGGGGTTTGCTTGCAACGGTCCCCTGAGCAGAGCCAGGATTAAGTCCTGAGCCCCCGGTGTGACTAAAAACAACAAAAAATGTTAAACTAACAACAAATAATTTTTAGAATTTGATGTGCTAGTATCTGGAAGGTTTTGCGTCGTTTTAATCCTGATCATCGCAAGACAGACCATTACAAAGCGGTTCATGACTGGTTTCGCCCTTACTACATTAATGTTCATGGCTAGCAAAACATTTTCAGTGTCACTAAAGCCAAAACAAGACCATGCGAGACAATGTATACCCTCCCCAAGCTGTGTCTAGATGCTCCAAGAGTGAACACTAAGTAGAATTTCAAGCTTCCACTGTAGAAACAATCAACAAACATCTCTCAGAATCTCAGGTTTTTGCCGCTGCGGTACCAAGGGGCCCTGGAAGGTCACCTCCACCGGCCTGAAACTAAACCACAACCATAAGACACAGCGTCCCAGATTTCCACCCCACACCGAGGCGGCTTGGCTGGCTACTTTCTGTCTGCAACACCCTCTTAAAGCAACAGCTCAGGGAAGCGGCGTTTCTTCCTCAGCCGATCACGATTCTAGGTGTGGACACGCCTCTCCGTAGTGACTTCCCCATCTTCGGGCCACAATTTACTTTTAGGACTGGATCTATGCAGTGATGGAAATTCATGGAAATAACAAAATGACCGCGAAATGTGTCACCTTTACACGCAGGTGCACGAAAGGGTAGGGCTCCATCTCAGCACTGCCGCTGAAGGGAGCACCAAGTCCTCGCCTGCCTCCTCCAGCGCCCTCATATCTCTGGCGCCCACTACCCGCCACAGGCTGCCTTGCACACTTTTCACGTGAGCTGGCCTAACCGGTCCCCACACTGCCTTCTTCATCAGCCGCTGGGGTCTCATGCACTGTGCCGGGCAGGTAGCAAAGTCGACGCGGCTCCCTGCACGTGGCCTGGCAGGGTGTGGTCCACCATGCAGGGGCCTAGCCTCAGCCCCTGGATGGGACCCAAAGAAAAGCACCAACTCCACGCTGGGCCAGGCTGCAGCTCACTGTCAGCTTCCTAGAGACGACAGCTTGACGGTCATTGTGGCACCCACGCCTTCCCGACCTTTCACGATTCATTTCTCTGCCGCCCCTAAGCAGGATCACAAGAAGGCAGGATTTGTCTCGGTGCATTTCGAGAAGAGCCTGCTCTCGTGTTGGTCTCGTGATTCAGGGGCTCCAATCCTCCTGGCAGGCGTGGCCTCTGCCTCAGGTAAAAACACGCTGTCAAAGTCAAGCACGCAATTGGGAAAGTTCCCGAGGCCCTAAGGAAATGAAGTGGCCGTGAGGATGGACAGGGAAATGCATCGCTCCCAACTTCTCTGGCGAAGCTTCAAGGGACCTGAACAGCACCGCTTGACGAACAAGGACAGAGCAGA
>JAJIBD010031954.1:0-10048 GCA_021461705.1 Cryptotis parvus | reverse complement strand
AAAAAGAGATGCTGGGGAGGGAGCTCAACATACACCCATGAAACCAAGCAGTTAAACGCTTGCCCTTCCTGCTATACCCTGGATTTTGTACAAAACATCCCCCATAATACAAAGTTTAGGGAGTTCAATAAGTATCAACTCCACACCATAAATTCAAATATGGATAACACTGTTAAGTATATTGTAATGCAAACCAATAATTTTAAGTGCCCTTGGTTAACATCCACTGCTTTCTTTCACACTTCTAATCTATTTTAAGACATAAAAATCGTGTTTTTATTTTTTTTGGCTTTTTTTTTAGGCATTCAATGTCATCATCAGAGAAAAATATATACAAAAAAATATGCCCCAACATCTGTGGATTACAAAAAAAAATGGGGCAAAAGGCAGATGCACAACTAACTGTCAAGTAGGGAAAACTGGAATAAAAAACTATTAACTTGTATTATACCCTAATATTGAAATTCAACCAGAACTTTGTATGGTTGACACAACTCTTCTCCTGTCCTTTAGTAAAATAAAAGTGAAAATTTTGTACTGCAAATTAAATATTTAACCATTTTTGTAAGACCACTTTAAAACAGCAGTATCTGTAAAGACAATACATAGGTAAGGTACTTGCCATGCCAGAGGCAGAGCCAGGTTCTACCTCCATCACCATGCACATGCCTCTGAGCACAAAGCCACAAGTAAGCCCTGAGTCCAGTCAGATGAGGCCCGAAAACAAGAAACAAGCCAAAACACCCAACAGTGTACTGAATCAGAAAGAACATTTCATCCCACATAATAGAAAATCTGTAACTGGTATTTAGGTGCTTACTTCTAATAAAATGTTTAAATTAAAATATCTCTAAATTTATTGTTTTGTGACCTTTCAGATTTTATCATTTTAAATATGCAAAAAGAACAGAACAGTAAAAATACTTAAAATAATCACAATGTATTTATTAGTGAGTTTTTTAAAACTGTCAAGATTTCTCAGGACAGTAACAGGAGGTTATTCTGACACATCAGCTGGAAGCTGCAAACTGCCTGTCCTGTGTCTTCCCAGACCCCTATCCATCCCTCAAGGCACGTGGATGTGAGAAGAGGACGGATACTGAAATTTAATTCTATGATGCGCCTGTATAGGGAAGCAATCTAGGGTCTTGACTAGAATAGTAATTGTTCAATAAAGATTTGCCAAAGGATTATTAACAAGTGAAAGAGGTTCCGCTGCATTCTGTTAAAGTACACTTCATTTTTACAGAAAAATAAATATCCTGAATGGTATATATATATATATATATATATATATATATATATATGTGTGTGTGTGTGTGTGTATGTATGTGTATGTATATACATACATGTATACATTTGAAAAAATGAGTCTGAAAATAAAAGTCATCATTTTCTCACACTCTCTCCTTAGTACCTAAAACCATTGTGCAGGGATGCCAACTCTGACTATAATTCAAGGGCCATATGCACCCGTTTCTGACAGTTTCAAAGCAGTTTGTCAGCAGCCTACACTGTAAAGCTCTGGCAACAATCAGCTCTATTGAAATGTTAAGCTCAAATTGGTAGCATCTCTGAGCCACTCTTTACTAACACTCATTCCCACAATTCAACATCACTGCAGATATCAAGTTGCTGCTTTCCATCCTGCAAAATCTAGTAATAGCAACCACCCGTGCCCCACCTAACTAAAGAATTACTTCAGAGCTCAGGTTAAACCCAAATATATTTGGAATGGGTCACCCCCACAATGTTTAGAGTTCTTCCTCCTGGCTCTGTGCTCAAAAAGGAGCACCGTCCTGGACGTACTTTGAACGCATTTGCACTTGGACGTCACTTTCAAATGCAGTGCCCAGAATAAAACCAGGCTCAGTTTCATGTAAAAAGAAACCTAACTCCAATATATTATCTTTGGTCTCTCAAGTATATTTTCCATAGATCATAAATAGATCATAAATACATACTTTGGTCATTATCGGGGTTAAGTGCAAAATTATTTGGGATTAAGAAAAGTATAAAACATTTTCAAATATTGTTTTTATAATAAAAACTCATTTAAGAGGACTTTCTAAGAGAGAGAGAGAGAGAGAGAGAGAGAGAGAGAGAGAGGACTTGTACTCAATTTCTTCAACCCTTGGCTCTAAAATCTTGAAATCAAACACCCACACTACAAACATTATTCTTGGTCACTTTCTTACCTGCAATATCTGACCTCGCTTTATACCCAATCCCTTTAAATTTAAAGAATTTGATGAAAAATTTATGCTGTGAGGCAGACCCTTAGGATGGATCTGCAAAAGCTCCCTGAGAAAATGGAGCAGAGGGGTGGGGGTGCCTTAATGCCAACAGTTTTCTGAAAACAAAAAATGAAGTTGGGCCCATCTTTGGTTAAAGAATTCAACAACAGTCGGGTTACAGTGAGAGCCCATAAAACTATTATTATAAAGCTACAGAATATGCCCTTAACTCTCTCCCTCGCTCATCTCACCTTGTTCCCCTTTCAAGAACATTCATCCCAAGATCAATCACTAGAGGGGTAGGGTATGGTTTGGGTTGTGTGATGCGAGACCAGGCTTACCCTAGGGAGCTCTTGGGAGAGCGGTATTTGGTGTCAGGGATGAAACTCATGTGGGTAAGGTAAGCGTCCTACCCACTCACTGCCCTACTGGACTGCTTCTGCTCACAATGTCCATGTGGCTGTCACTTCAGAGATGAAGTCACTAAACTACCGCCTGTATTCACAGACTCATCACCCCCTGAAGCACTTGGATATTACACCAAAATATAGGAATGGCGTAAAACTACGTATATACTACATAATTGCATTTGCGATATTTGGATTTTTTTTTCTGCTTTCTAGAAACACCAATTCTTTTTCTGACTGATGTACAAAGCACAGGAGTTAGGGCGGGTGCCGCCAGCACAGGAGTTAGGGCGGGTGCCCCAGCACTAGAGTTAGAAGCGGGTGCCGCCAGCACAGGAGTTAGGGCGGGTGCCCCAGCACAGGAGTTAGGGGCGGGTGCCGCCAGCACTCACAGGGTAAGCCACATGGCTGCTCCCAGAGCCAGAGTGTGAGGACAGAAGAGAATATATGATAAACATCTTAGCAGAATTTTTTGTGTTTCAGATAATGAAAAAGAATCTTAATTCAATAGCATATAAACAGAAACAGCAAATCAAGAGATAAATAAATATGTCCTTATGTGTTGAGGAACGCCACTGGGGTCCCGACAGTGTCAGGACAGAAGTTCTCTTCTACCTCCGAGGATACTGGGAGAACAGATGAAAACTCACGAGTCTGGTGCAGTTCCAAAAAAGGCTTTAATAGTATAAAAGCTCCTCCACAGCACTCCAATATAATGAACAAACTCTAGCTCTGGTCCGAACTTAGACCTACTAAAAGACCCTAAGTTCCCACCAAAGAGAGAGGATCTCACCCGAGATGAGTCCTACCCAGAAGAAGGAGCAAAAGGCCAAAGAGCAAAAAAGCCAAAAGCCAAAAAGCCGAGGAGCCAAAAGCCGAGAAAGCAAAAAGGCCCAAAGTTCAAAGGTGAAGGGCCCCAAGTCAGTCCCCATATACACCAAAGTAATCCGATCTGTAATCCCTCCTCACTACACTGGCGCCGCCATTTTCCACTTTTGGGACTTCCCTCTCGTCAGAACTCCACCCAGCAGACCAGCCCATCACAGCCCGGCTCACGCGGCGTTAAGCGGCCGCTGCGTTTCATCAATAAATGCTTTATTTGGAGGTGTTTAAAAGAGTTTGCCTCCAGCTCAGCAAGCCTGGCAAGCTTTTCGTGTTGTATATGATATGCCAATTTCAGTAACAATTATATTAGGTCATTCCCATGACCTAATATAATGGTTTGAAGCTCTTTATGTTCCTGTAGCAAGCCGATGCTCCTGACTCTACTAGCATGAGACAGGACATATGGAGATATTACTGGTGCCCGCTCTAGGAAATAGATGATCAACGGGAGATCGTGATCGTGATCGTGATTCTGATCTGTGACAGGGAGAGAACTCTAAACAGAGGTGTAGCGCCACACCCTATTGCGAGGTATAAACAAAGGGTTACTGCCAAGGACTAATCCCAAGATTATCTCTTATGTAAAACACTGGAGGGTGGGGGCTGGTATAAAGTAATACATCTTAACTTCATGAGCTTCATGTAATCTAGATGGTTCCCCACAAGGTTCTTCTTATTATTATCTGCACCAGGGTGATTCTGAGTATCTTGTTCTCATGTACTGAAAGGGTCACATTCGCCTGCTTAGAGCAAACTAGTATGATTCTTCCTATAGTCTTCCTATGGTCTCAGCCTAGCCAGGATGGTAGTCTCCTGGTAATTCTAACTGTCCCACGCTGGGTGCAGTGGGTATAAGAGGAGCTGTGCCCAATCTAGAAAGCATAGAAGTTTTAGTAGATGAATAAGTCCAGAAGTTATTCAATCAAGGTGAGCTTCTGTAACTGCCACACCCTCTAGCAGTGTTTACATAGAAGAGAGATCTCATTAGAATGAACCTTGGCTTAAATATATTAAGCTGGGAGTGAGCAAAACAACAAAGCTCCCAGGTTAGCTAAACCTGTCCTCCAACACTTATGTATTAATGCAACTAAACCCAATTGTTTAAAATCACAAGAAGTAAAATAAAAGCGAAACACCCCGTATCACATTAGCATCACTTTTGTAGTAAATACTGAAGCATACTTGCAGATAGCTTCCAAAGTCATTGGAACTGGGCGCAGTTAGTAACAGCATTACTGGGTGCAATGCTGTATATCTACTCTTTTAAAAAATTTGTTGTATTATACCACCGTGAGACATATAATTACCAAACTGTGCATAATTGGGTTTCTATCGCACAGTGTGCCATACCTGTCCCTCCACCAGTGCAAGAAGCATGTGCTCCAGCCCACTGAGCCATCTCTGTGATCCAGAGATTCATTTTACACATGGACTTGTGCTTTTTAAAAAGTTTTTTTTGAACATCCAACCAAAGAATATTTCTTTTAGTGCTGCTCTATTGTAACAGTGTTTCGGGGTGCCATTGAATTATGATCTTTGTAACTTCACTAAAATCACCTTTAAATACCCACCCCACAAAAAATATTAAGATCAGACAAAGGGAAAGAGCTAGTTGAATGTTAGAGTACATTCTGTAAGCAACCTATCCATTCCCGTGAAAGAGTGCCCTTGGCATGCTTCCTTGGAAGAGAACAGGATTTAGTACGAATACAGTAGGGAAAGCAAGGACACAGAACCGAAACAGATCATTATCATTTCCTAATGAGCACAGATGGATCGTGCTGTGTTTTCTTTGGTGTGTTTATCGCAACCCCTGGCTGCACTTCCCCACATCCTACCCAGCAGACCCACCCTAGAGGTGACAGTCCTGCCGCTGGCCTGGCCGACACAGCTGCCCAGCCCCTCTCCCAGCACCTCCTCCTCGCATCTGTGTTCCCACAGAGAAGAGCCTACCGTGGCCCAGAATGCAGTCCTGTGCTATCCCAGCAGAAACCTGGGCCTCACTGCAGCTGCAAGCAGTCCAGAAAGGTCATTCTCCCCCTGAATTTGTGTATTATTTGTTTTCACACTTATTCGACATTTGACACTTCTCCTGTCTCTCTGCAAAGCTCCTTTGCAAGCAGAGGGGCTTTCTCACTCTATTAACATACAGAAGCCTCTTCATTAACATAAGGAAGCATCTAATTGAAGATAAAGTGACATTTTCTGTCTGGTCCCTTTTTAGCTTTTCTGATAATCCCTTCTAAAACAAAGCACATTATCCTACCAAATATCCCAATGATTTACTATACATTGCACTACATATATCTTTATGTCCTCCTTTGATGATTATGCACAATTTCTGTGTGATCCTTTTTCCTGTCCTCACATAATAGGTGAATCACCTAACATATGCAGAGAGAGAATGTCAGAAATTTTGCTTGATTTTCGAGAATGGCATTTCAGGTAAGAACAACACTCAAAACATGGATCTAATCATTTCCTTTTATCTTTTAATTTAACTGGTGTCTGTCAGATAACACAGCCATAGTAACAAAATAAATGTTCCTATGTGGGATGAGCCCATCCCACATGGGCTCAGGAGTTACTGAGTGTCAGCTTGGCTGGGCAGATCATATGTGGTACAGGGAATTGAGAATGTTTTTCCTAAAATGTAAAATGTAAAACTAAATATAAGGTAATCTGTGTGAAAAAAAATTAAATTGAATCATTTGGTTTTGCACATGAGAAAGAATGTGGCTTTTCAAAGAGAATTTCATATGGGGAAAGTGTGTTATGCAGGATGGGGCTAATTACCTGTCTAAGAAATCATGTATAACTACTCACATCCTCTATGAGAAGAAAAAAAAAAATAATCTATGGACCTGTGTCTGGCCCCTCCTGGCATACAATCTACTCTAATTTTAGGATCTGATAAGTTTATCCCAGTAGAAACCAGACACTGAAAGCCTAAACCACTCCATCTAGAATTATATGCAAGAACACTGCTAGTGCAGACACTCAAATTCCTAGGAATAACGTGAAAATGAAGACTTATGCCAGCACCAAGCACTTACGTTGATGCACTGAGAGCCAGTTGAAGGCACGTAAACAGACACTTACAGATGTATACATTAAGCCAGTAAGTGCTATTTTTAATTAGTCAATGACACTACAAGACTGGGGGGGGGGAGCAACAACAGCCATTCACAAAGCACTGAATTGATTATGTTTTTATTTTGATTTGGGGTCATACCTAGAAGTGCTCAGGGCTTACTCCTGCTTCTGCCCTCAGGAATCACTCTTGTCAGTGATCAGGGGCCCACCTGGGTAATGGGGATTGAATGCTGGTAGCCTACAAGAATGCAAGTCATCTGCCACTGGACTCTGACCCCAGATTTTATTTTTATTTTTAGTGGCAACTTATACAAAGAGACATTTCGCATACTTTTTTTATTTCACAAGTAAATTCAAATGCATATCAAGAAAACCAAAGGCAAGATATACAGGGTATCAACTATCATGCTGATCAAAAAATCTATAACAGTTTGAATTAGAATCTCATTTCTGATTGGCAAGGGGAAAGGGGCACCAGATAGAGAGCAGATACAAATATACAAGTGCTATAGAAAGAGTCTATTATAACAAAGTGGACACTTCATTCTGAGAAAACAAAGACAGAATGAGTAAAAGTATTCTACCCTATTTTTCTTACTCTATGACTGAAAGAACTTGAATAGTACAGCTCAGTTTCCTTAATCTCATGTACAAATGACAATGAAGGTAAAGGCAAAAAATAAACAGCAATGATTATTTTTTAGGAGACCACACTTGGTTTTATCGGGTTTACTCTGGTGGAGCTCAGGACACCATATGGGATGCTCAGGATTGAAACTTGTCAGTACGTGCCAAAGACCAAATGTCCTGGCCACTGCTGTGGCTCCAGGAACAGTTTAATAATATAATACATTTCAAATGTTCACAGCATTATATCTCTATGTAAATACTTATCAAATGATTTCTAATTATTATTCTTAAGTAGTTCAGGAATCATGTATTTTACAGGAGCGATTTGTTATCCTCCCGGTCTATTGTTCTGCTCCATAGAATCACTCAGTACTTTCACAAGGGGATAAAGCAGAACTAAAAAGAAGATAACTACTTTGTACAGTTTGGATAGTGATGATTTTATTTTGGAGGACGCACCTCATGGTGTTCAAGGATTACTCCTGTCTCTATGCTCAGAGATCACTCTCTTTTTTTTTTAACATTTTTATTATACCACCGTGATATACAATTACAACGTTGTTCACGTTTGGAGGTTTCGGTCACACAGTGTTCCAGCACCCCACCCTCCACCAGTGCCCATCACCCACCACCCAAGTCCCCAATTCCCTCCCCCCTCCCGTCCTGCCTAAGTGGCAGGTTCTTTAACAGAGATCACTCTTGATGGTGCTTAAAGACTAGAGTGAGGATTCTGGAGACTGACCACTGCGGCTGTATGCAAGCTTTTATTCCATAAGCTCAGCCCTTCCCCATCGAATTTTACTAGATAACCCTACAGATACAAAACATTTAAATATAGATAGCAGGAGGTTTAGAAAAAGTAGATGCAGGAATCAGGCTGATCAGTTTGAAATAAAATTAAAGAAAACAGCCTAATTGATTAGATAGCACATACACAAAATCTTGAGGAATGGTCTGAGAGTCATTCAGGGGTGAAGGCTCAGGTAGTACATGTGGCTACCCGAAAGTTAACGCCAGGCATCACACGGTCCCATGAGCATTGTGGCATTGTGTGCTGGAGGAGCCGGAGCATGCTACGGTGCCTGTAATCTTTGGCACAAGACCTGAGCAGCACAGATCTTGGCACTGAATTTGCCACCTTGCTGGCCAAGAATCCCCGAAAATGACTTCCAAGTCTCTGTGGACCTCCTGAGAGTACACATCACCCAAATCAGAAAATATGTAAGTAGGAGAATTTTTTATTTTAAAATGTGGGGCCAGAGCCGATAGCACGGCAGGTAGGTGTTTGCCTTGCACCTGCTGACCTAGGTTCAATCCCCAACATCCCATATGGTCCTCCAAGCACGTCCATGAGTAATTCCTGGTGCAGACCAGGAGTAACCCCCCTGAGCACTGCTGGGAGTAGCTCACAAAGAAAAAAAGAAAAATAAAACATAAAACGTATACACTTGGAGGAATCTGAAAAACCAAAAAATCTTAGATTTTGGGTTGGTTCCAAGCAGCAAGGAAATGATGAGTTTGTAACTCAAACATCTATTTTAGCAAACTCCAAAATAAAATTGAAAAAATGGTTTTAAGATAACATGAAACTGAAGAATATTCTGCCATATTAAGCAAGCAGCAAGCTCTTTAAGTTTGAAACTGGAATATAAATCACTCAGTTTTCCTCTTCACTTGGTCTAATTATAAAAATCAATTAACTCTAGCCTCAAGGTATTTGGCAAATATGCATAAAATGGGAAAGCATGAATTCTGCAATTATTTAAATAAAACCACTATATTTATGACATTTTGAAAGACAGAAAAGGGTAAAGGAAACTAATATTTACCGGAGACTTTCTGCATCAGTCTTTTATTTCTCATTGTCTCAATCAATTGACTTTTTATTTGTCCTGCCAATATAGGTGCCTGTACATAAAATTTATAAAGGAAAACAATAAATTGGAAAATATTGGAAATGAATTATTCAAGACTGCTAAAGACCAGTATATGGCATATTATCGAGAAATGAAAATATCCCCATTCTAACTTGTTTGAAAGATGCAGAATTACTAATTTAAATGATTCTTACTAGACAGAGTGTTCCAAGTGAGCTTGGCAAAGGTAGGAAGGAGAGAAGGCAAGGAAGGAAGAGTGAGCGAGAGTCTGTGGCATAAGAGTTGGGTCTGGACTTGACGCACTGGGTTCTAAATCCTGTTAGGATTGCTACTATGTAGGGATGCTATTATGGACCTACTGCCCCATAAAAGCAGTGGGTGAATTTAGCCATGGATTAGCTACCTCTCACAGCATATTAGCAGGCATCAAAAAGACTAATGATAGTATTCTAAGCAGCACAGAGGGCAGAGGTCAAAGAAAGCACATTAAGAGCAAACATTACATACACTTTCCATAATAAAGCTTTTCTACCTTCTGGCCCGTACCTAGCTTTACTATCACATGATTATATGAATAAAGATAATCTGTTTGAGAAAATGGTAACAGTCTATTCAAAATTCCCTATCATGCAGCATTCAAGTCATTTAACTACTGAATATGTCTGGCATGAACTATAAACTTCAACGTCTTAACTTTCCTACAAGTCTATGGGATCTAGGATATAAGGGAAGATGTGAGCTAAGGTATACGACCAATCCGACAATCAAAATCATCCCCGAAGAGTAAATACAGGGACAGCAGGGAATGCGCCCAATCAAGCTGCCGCTCCACCAGGAGCTAGCCCTGAGCACTGCCAGGTGTGGTCCCAAACCTACAAAGTACAGGTGAGGAAGAAAGGAGAAAGGCTGAAAACTG
>JAJIBD010031953.1:0-122058 GCA_021461705.1 Cryptotis parvus | reverse complement strand
CTCTAAACGGAGTGTAGCGCCACACCCTATTGCATGGTATAAACCAAGGTTGTACCAAGGTCAATCCCAGATTATCTCTTATGTAAAAAACTGGAGGGTGGGGGCTGGTATAAAGTAGCCATCTTAACTTCATGGGCTTCATGTAATCAGATGGTTCCCCGGTTCTTCTTGTGTGTTATTATCGCACCAGGGTGATTCTGAGTATCTTGCTCTCATGTACTGAGAGGGTCACATTAGCCTGCTTAGAGCAAACTAGTATGATTCTTCTTATAGTCTTCTATGGTCTCAGCCTAGCCGGGATGGTAGTCTCCTGAGTGAATTCTAACTGTCCCACGGGGTGCAGTGGGTATAAAGAGGAGCTGTACCCAATCTAGAAAACATAGAAGTTTTAGTAGATGAATAAGTCAGAAGTTATTCAATCAAGGTGACTTCTGTACCCACACCCTCTAGCAGTGTTTACATAGAAGAGATCTCATTAGAATGAACCTTGGCTTAAATATATTAAGGTGGGAGTGAGCAAAACAACAAAGCTCCCAGGTTAGCTAAACCTGTCCTCAACTACTTATGTAATGCAACTAAACCCAATTGTTTTAAAATCACAAGAAGTAAAATAAAAACCGTAAACACCGCACATTACAGATCACTTTTGTAGTAAATACTGAAATACTTGTAGATAGCTTCCAAAGTCATTGGAACTGGGCGCAGTTAGTAACAGCATTATTGGGTGCAATGCTGTATATCTACTCTTTTAAAAAATTTGTTGTATTATACCACCGTGAGACATATAATTACCAAACTGTGCATAATTGGGGTTTCTGTCACACAGTGTGCCATACCTGTCCCTCCACCAGTGCAAGAAGCATGTGCTCCAGCCCACTGAGCCATCTCTGTGATCCAGAGATTCATTTTACACATGGACTTGTGCTTTTTAAAAAGTTTTATTTTGAACATCCAACCAAAGAATATTTCTTTTAGTGCTGCTCTATTGTAACAGTGTTTCAGGTGCCATTGAATTTGATCTTTGTAACTTCACATAAAATCACCTTTAAATACCCACCCCCAAAAAATATTAAGATCAGACAAAGGAAAGAGCTAGTTGAATGTTAGGAGTACATTCCAAGCAACCTATCCATTCCCGTGAAAGAGTGCGTCCTTGGCATGCTTCCTTGGAAGAGAGAACAGATTTAGTACGAAATACAGTAGGAAAGCAAGGACACAGAACAGAAACAGATCATTATCATTTTCCTAATGGACACAGATGGATGTGCTGTGTTTTCTTTGGTGTGTTTATCGCAACCCCTGGCTGCACTTCCCCACATCCTACCCAGCAGAACCACCTAGAGTGACAGTCCTGCCGCTGGCCTGGCCGACACAGCTGCCCAGCCCTCTCCCAGCACCTCCTCCTCGCATCTGTGTTCCCACAGAGAAGAGCCTACGTGGCCCAGAATGCAGTCCTGTGCTATCCCAGCAGAAACCTGGGCCTCCCACGCAGCTGCAAGCAGTCCAGAAAGGTCATTCTCCCCTGAATTTGTGTATTATTTGTTTTCACACTTATTCGACATTTGACACTTCTCCTGTCTCTGCAAAGCTCCTTTGCAAGCAGAGGGGCTTTCTCACTCTATTAACATACAGAAGCCTCTTCTACATTAACATAAGGAAGCATCTAATTGAAGATAAAGTGACATTTTCTGTCTGGTCCCTTTTTTAGCTTTTCTGATAATCCCTTCTAAAACAAAGCACATTATCCTACCAAATATCCCAATGATTTATTATACATTGCACTACATATATCTTTATGTCCTCCTTTGATGATTATGCACAATTTCTGTGTGATCCTTTCCTGTCCTCACATAATAGGTGAATCACCTACATATGCAGAGAGAATGTCAGACATTTTTTGCTAGATTACAAGAGAATGGCATTGTTGGAAGAACACACTAAAACATGTGATCTAATCAATTTCCTTTTATCTTTTAATTTAACTGGTGTCTGTCAGATAACACAGGCCATAGTAACAAAATAAATGGGCCATGTGGGATGAGCCCATCCCACATGGGCTCAGGAGTTACTGAGTCAGGACTTGGCTGGGCAGATCATATGTGGTGCAGGGAATTGAGAATTTTTCTTCTAAAAGTAAAAAAACTAAATATAAGGTAATCTGTGTGAAAAAAAATTAAATTGAATCATTTGGTTTTGCACATGAGAAAGAATGTGGCTTTTCAAAGAGAATTTCATATGGGGAAAGTGTGTTATGCAGGATGGGGCTAAATTACCTGTCTAAGAAATCATGTATAACTACTCACATCACTCTATGAGAAGAGAAAAAAAATAATCTTGGGACCTGTGTCTGGCCCCTCCTGGCACAATCCACTCTAATTTAGGATCTGATAAGTTTATCCCAGTAGAAACCAGACACTGAAAGCCTAAACACTCCATCCAGAATTATATGCAAGAACACTGCTAAGTGCAGACACTCAAATTCCTAGGAATAACGTGAAATGAAGACTTATGCCAGCACCAAGCACTTACATGATGCACTGAGAGCCAGTTGAAGGCACGTAAACAGACACTTACAGATGTATACATTAAGCCAGTAAGTGCTATTTTTAATTAGTCAATGACACTACAAGACTGGGGAGGAGCAACAACAGCCATTCATAAAGCACTGAATTGATTATGTTTTATTTTGATTTGGGGTCATACCTAGAAGTGCTCAGGGCTTACTCCTGCTTCTGCCCTCAGGAATCACTCTTGTCAGTGATCAGGGGCCCACCTGGGTAATGGGGATTGAATGCTGGTAGCCCACAAGAATGCAAGTCATCTGCCCACTGGACTCTGACCCCAGATTTTATTTTTATTTTAGTGGCAACTTATACAAAGAGACATTTCGCTACTTTTTTTATTTCACAAGTAAATTCAAATGCATATCAAGAAAACCAAAAGGCAAGATATACAGGGTATAACTCATCAAGCTGATCAAAATCTATAACAGTTTGAATTAGAATCTCATTTCTGATTGGCAAGGGGAAAGGGCACCAGATAGAGAGCAGATACAAATATACAAGTGCTATAGAAAGAGTCTATTATAACAAAAGTAGACACCTATTCTGAAGAAAACAAAGACAGAATGAGTAAAGTATTCTACCCTATTTTTCTTACTCTATGACTGAAAGAACTTGAATAGTACAGCTCAGTTTCCCTTAATCTCATGTACAAAATGACAATGAAGGTAAAGGCAAAAATAAACAGCAATGATTATTTTTTAGGAGACCACACTTGGTTTACTCAGGGTTTACTCTGGTGGAGCTCAGGACACCATATGGGATGCTCAGGATTGAAACTTGTCAGTACGTGCAAGACAAATGTCCTGGCCACTGCTGTGGCTCCAGGAACAGTTTAATAATATAATACATTTAAATGTTCACAACATTATATCTCTATGTAAATACTTATCAAATGATTTCTAATTATTATTCTTAAGTAGTTAGGAATCGTATGTATTTTACAGGAACGATTTGTTATCCTCCGGTCCTATTGTTCTGCTCCATAGAATCACTCAGTACTTTCACAAGGGGATAAAGCAGAACTAAAAAAGAAGATAACTACTTGTAACAGTTTGGATAGTGATGATTTTATTTTTAAGGACGCACCTCATGGTGTTCAGGGATTACTCCTGTCTCTATGCTCAGAGATCACTCTTTTTTTTAACATTTTATTATACCACCGTGAGATATACAATTACAACGTTGTTCACGTTTGGAGGTTTCGGTCACACAGTGTTCCAGCACCCCACCCTCCACCAGTGCCCATCACCCACCACCCAAGTCCCCAATTCCCTCCCCCTCCCACGTCCTGCCTAAGTGGCAGGTTCTTTAACAGAGATCACTCTTGATGGTGCTTAAAAGACTAGAGTTGGATTCTGGAGACTGAACCAGGATCAGTCGCAATGCAAGCACTTTATTCCCTATAGCTCCAGCCCTTCCCCATCAGAATTTTATTAGATAACCATAACAGATACAAAACATTTAAATATAGATAGCAGGAGGTTTAGAAAAGTAGATGCAGGAATCAGGCTGATCAGTTTGAAATAAAATTAAAAGAAAACAGCCTAATTGATTAGAATAGCACATACACAAAATCTTGAGGGAATGGGTCTGAGAGTCATTCAGGGGTGAAGGCTCAGGTAGTACATGTGGCTACCCGAAAGTTAACGCCAGGCATCACACGGTCCCATGAGCATTGTGGCATTGTGGCTGGAGGAGCCGGAGCATGCTGCGGTGCCTGGTAATCTTTGGCACAAGACCTGAGCAGCACAGATCTTGGCACTGAATTTGCCACCTTGCTGGCCAAGAATCCCCGAAAATGACTTCCAAGTCTCTGTGGACCTCCTGAGAGTACACATCACCCAAATCAGAAAATATGTAAGTAGAATTTTTTTTATTTTAAAATGTGGGGCCAGAGCGATAGCACGGCAGGTAGGGTGTTTGCCTTGCACCTGCTGACCCAGGTTCAATCCCCAACATCCCATATGGTCCTCCAAGCACGTCCATGAAGTAATTCCTGAGTGCAGACCAGGAGTAACCCCTGAGCACTGCTGGGAGTGGCTCACAAAGAAAAAAGAAAAAAAAACATAAAACGTATACACTTGGAGGAATCTGAAAAACCAAAAAATCTTAGATTTTGGGTTGGTTCCAAGCAGCAAGGAAATGATGAGTTTGTAACTCAAACATCTATTTTAGCAAACTCCAAAATAAAATTGAAAAAATGGTTTTAAGATAACATGAAACTGAAGAATATTCTGCCATATTAAGCAAGCAGCAAGCTCTTTAAGTTTGAAAACTGGAATATAAATCACTCAGTTTTCCTCTTCACTTGGTCTAATTATAAAAATCAATTAACTCTAGCCTCAAGGTATTTGGCAAATATGCATAAAATGGGGAAAGCATGAATTCTGCAATTATTTAAATAAAACCACTATATTTATGACATTTTGAAAAAAGACAGAAAAGGGTAAAGGAAACTAATATTTACCGGAGACTTTCTGCATCAGTCTTTTATTTCTCATTGTCTTAATCAATTGACTTTTTATTTGTCCTGCCAATATAGGTGCCTGTACATAAAATTTATAAAGGAAAACAATAAATTGGAAAATATTGAAATGAATTATTCAAGACTGCTAAAGACCAGTATATGGCATATTCTCGAGAAATGAAAATATCCCCATTCTAACTTGTTTGAAAGATGCAGAATTACTAATTTAAATGATTCTTACTAGACAAGTGTTCCAAGTGAGCTTGGCAAAGGTAGGAAGGAGAGAAGGCAAGGAAGGAAGAGTGAGCAAGAGAGTCTGTGGCATAAGAGTTGGGTCTGGACTTGACCGCACTGGGTTCTAAATCCTGGTAGGATTGCTACTATGTAGGGATGCTATTATGGACCTACTGCCCCATAAAAGCAGTGGGTGAATTTAAGCCATGGATTAGCTACCTCTCACAGCATATTAGCAGGCATCAAAGAGACTAATGATAGTATTCTACAGCAGCACAGAGGGCAGAGGTCAAAGAAAGCTTACATTAAAGGCAAACATTATATAATTTTCCATAATAAAGCTTTTTCTACCTTCTGGCCAGTAGCCTGCTTTACTATCACTTTGATTATATGAATAAAGATAATCTGTTTAGAAAAAATGGTAACAGTCTATTCAAAATTCCTATCTATGCAGCATTCAAGTCATTTAACTTCTGAATATGCTCATAATGAACTATAAACTACAACAATCTCTAACTTTCCTACAAGTCTATGGGATCTAGAATATAAGGGAAGATGAGCTAAGGTATACGACCAATCCGACAATTAAAATCATCCCAGAAGAGTGTAAATACAGGACAGCAGGGAATGCGCCCAACTGCTGCCGTTCAACAGGACCAGGAGCTAGCCCTGAGCACTGCCAGGTGTGGTCCCAAACCACATAAAGTACAGGTGAGGAAGAAAGGAGAAAGGCTGAAAACTGTGGAGAATCGTATGTGCAGGATGCTGGAAATCCAGTTCCCCATGTGTAACACGCAGTAAGTAATGAGAAAACCCAGAAAATAGTTGTCAAGAAATTTAGTAATTTCTTTTGGAAAACATAAGAGCCATGGGAGAATTAGTTCGAAAGTCCAAAATGATACTTTACTTTTCTCAGAAGAAAAAGAAGCTGATGCTCCAGAGTACCTAAGTGGCCAAGTTCCTCGCCTGGCAAGTGTAAAGCCTCAAGTCTGACTCCTGGCTCTACATGAGGCAGTAAGGTCAACCGCAAAGCCCAGAGTGAGCAACACAACCATGCACACATGGGTGTACGTGTGTGTGTGATATGTGTGAGTGTTTGCATGTGTTCATGTGTCTGCGACCCACTCATCACTGCTACAAAGGGTACAGGGTCCTGGAAAGAAAAGCAGAAAAGAGGGAAGATTTGCTTTAAAATACATCGCATTTAAGCAAAGGGCATCTTCTCCCACCTAAAGTGATACTACTTTATCATGTTTCCCTCACAAATAAAGACCTAAAAATCTTTCCACTTAAGGGGCCAGAGCAATAGTACAGCAGGTAAGGCATTAGCCTTACACGAGACCAACCTGGGTTCAATCCCCAACATTCCATATAGTTCCCCAAGTACTGTTCAGAGTAAATCTTCAGTGCAGAGCCAGGAGTAACCCCTGAGCATCGCAGAGTATGATTCAAAAAGAAAAAAAAGTTTTCACTTGAGATTTAATGAATAAAAATAATAATTTGAACAATCAGTTGGGCTCCCCATAAATGCCATCCTTATTTAATTTTTTTTTTGGTTTATGATACTATCAATTATAGTTTATCATGGACAAAATTCAGCCTCATGCTTCTATCCCTCCCCAAAGAACCCCAAGCTGAATTTAAGTGATGTTTTATTGTTTTGAAAGTAGGAATTAATATATGGATCATAAAGCAAATGAGACCATTGCTCTTAAACTTTTTGAACAATACTACAGGTCTGGCAGCAGTATGTATGATAAAAAAAATTCACTTTATTATTTCTCCTTTTAGGAAGCAAAACTATCAAAAGAGTACCTCGTTGTTGGCAGCTATTTTGATATTTCTTAGAGAAAATTCCAGCCCTTTGTATATCCCTATCTTTCAGTTAGCTTCAGACTAAAAAACAAGGTGAAGACAGATACTAATTGAAATAATTACCAAGAGTCAATCTATTCTTCAGAAAACAGCAGCTAAACAATAACTCTTAATATTGCAATAGAAAAATAACAAATGTGGGGGGGGTGATTACGGGCATGGATTTCAGATTTTTTTTAATTAACCAATCTTGAACAAAGTCCACTCTATACTGAGCTATGTTTCCCTCTTTTGCTTCCTGGAATAAAAAATGTTTTAAGAAATTACGCACAAGCTAAAACAAGATCGAGTCTACCTCTTTAATCAGAAAAAAGATCCGATGAAAGAAGCAAGCTGTGGTATATAGAGAAGAGGTCGGTACTGAAATAAATTAAGCCCTCCTGGACCTCCAGTGGGGCCAAGCTGGAAAAGGGTATTTGAACACTCATGGGAAGAAGTGGGACCTGAGTGAGGGCTCTCTCTCTCTCTCTCTCTCTCTCTCTCTCTCTCTCTCTCTCTCATTATTTCAATCCAGTCCTTAGGCATTTTACTATTGTCATAAAAGGTTTGGACAATGAATTACAATACCATCCTATTTCCAATCAAAAGGGATAACCATTACGTTCAATTACATTCAAGCTAAATTATCAGTGATAAAAGTTTTCCATTTCATATCAGTGTGGAATGAATCACCGAAATTACAAACCTTTCATTCCATTCCTTCCATACTGACTTTAAGTCTTATTTTTGTGTTATTTGGAAACCACAGATGTAAATCAGAATGAGTATTTCTAAAACTCAGGTTGAAGAGGGAGCCAAGCTGATGTAGCCTTGGCCACTAAGAACAGCTGTGAGCCGGGCACCAGCTGGCTGCAAGGTTTCCATCAGAGCCAATCGGCTGCAACATGGGTACATTCTAATGGCCTCCTGCACCAGTCCAGACTAAGGGTTAGCCTTACAATAGGCGGAGAGCCAGTGGGTCAGGTAGATCGGAGACTCACCAAGTTCCGTTACTTATCCAGGCTTCATCGTATCTCAGCAATAAGGCAACAAGGGCAGTACCAGAATCTGCTTCTAACACCAAATTTGTTGCTTTTATTTTGGTTGCCCACCCCAGTCCAAGAGTCAAAACTTACCAATCATCATAGTGTTTGACTGACACTACTCACTCAGGAGAAACCGTTCACTGGTTCTGAATTTCTTAACCCTTAATTTACTCTAAAACCAATTAAAGAGCCTGAACAATGATAAGAACATCGTTTCCCACAGAAACACTTAATTTTCCATCCGTAGCTCACTTTCAATGGATCAAGAGAGCACGGCGGCAAAATGAAGTTCTAATTAAATCATAAGTAAATGTTTTTTAAGTTGGATTGACACTATTAAAAAAGGCGAAAAAAAGGCTGAAAAAGCAAGAGTCTTAACAAAGATATCAGAGATGCCAACTGTACTGGCTTATCTGGATCCCAGTGTATTTCACTCAGTACAACCAGTGTTCTGCGCACATACAAGCACACGGTTCCAGATTCAGTTCTCTGACTGCTGCTAGTGTTTGCAAACGTTGGTTGCAACACAGATCCTTAGCCATGAGGCAGGGTTCTCTGAAGCCCCAAGAAAAGAAAAAAGGCTGATGGCCAATAGGATCCTTGGAGGACATTTAAAATGGGACTGCTTCTGCCATGCCTGTGGAATAACTTTCCCAGCTACTTATTTTGCACATAAAGCAAATATGTAAGACAAAGAAAAATGCTAGGGAATTGTTTTACTTCACCATTTAATGTTATTAGTTTGCAATTCTACTTAAAACGTTATCAGGCATGGTACATCTAAATCTCCGATGACCCGAAATTCTGCCAAAAAATTTTGTTTTAAGATATTTATATACATATAAAAATCTAAATATATAGTTTATATTTATTTATTTACATTAATCTTTCTATGCATATATAAGATATTTATATATATGAAATCTTAAACTACTTTTTTAAAGAATTTTTACACTTTGAAAGAATTTATGTCACACTTTCATCACTGATCAGAAGGGAAAGAAAAGAAGACCATAAAGATGGTTTCTGGGGGCGGAGCGATAGCCCAGCGGGTAGGGCGTTTGCCTACGCTGGCCCGGGTTCAATCCCGGCATCCCATATGGTCCCCCGAGCACCACCAGGAGTAATTCCTCAGTGCAGAGCCAGGAGTAACCCCTGAGTATCGCCGAGTGTGACCCAAAAAGCAAAAAAAAAAAAGATGGTTTCTGTGTAGATCACAACAGCAATAGCCGTCTTCCTGCAGTCAGAGGGGGTCTAAAGAAGCAGTAAGTGCCTTACCAGCAGAAAACCTGGGTTTGAGTCCCATCACCCAAGCGCCACTGGAAACAACTCCTGCACACTGAATTTGGAGTAGCCCCTGAGCATTGCCACATGTGGTCCAAAAAGAAAAAAAGAGGAGGGGAAGAGGGGGGAGAAGCGTCCTTTTCCAAATTAGTAGAAAGCCATTGTCAACTACGACACTTCACAATCATGGCAAAATCATTTGGAATTTCAAACATACGCAAGTTTTCCCTCCCACCAGAATCATTCTCTTTCTAGTAAATAGTGTCAACAACCACTCAGGATTCAGGAGTGATGTCAGACTTTTACTTCTAATAATAAGCTTTAAAACGCCCTTGGCTTCTCTCCTACAAATTCTATTCCTCCTTTCCATCCAGCACAGCTCAACATGACCTTCATGTACACACCCCCTGGGAAACTCGACGGGTTTCTCCCCAAGCCCCCTCAGCCCCATCCCCCGTGCGCAGCCACAGCACGGAGTGCCTTTCGGGACCAACCTAGTCTTGTAACATGCCTCACCGTTTCTTCCAAATGGCATATTTGCTCTCTCTGGCATTGCCAGGCCATTTCATAACTTCAGGAAAGGGCCAACAGTTTACCTGAAACTGTTTACTGCTTTCTCATTAGAATAAACTGCTCACTTCCCATTACAGTAAACTTTTAAAATAAGCTGACTTACACTTACCATACTTTTGCCTTCCAAATGAAAATAGCCAGCCAGGTATCAGAAGTTCTCTTTTGTGGTTGGTGAAAACTTTCTGAATATTGCGGAGAAATAGAAATGCTTTCTAAATCCCTAAAAGTTAATCTGGGCAGACTCAAAAATAAGCAACAGAGAACCAATGCTCCAATTCTTTATCTCTAAGATTCAAACATATTTTAGAATTCAATAGTCATACTTATGGCATAAAGGCTTCTCATTCTCAAAAGAATGCATTCCTGGTTGGAAATACTGCTGTGGGGCCCAATTAACGCTAGTAATGTCAGGCTTTTAATGCATCCAGTTGATAGCAATCAAAGTAACATTTTGGAACTCTCTCCAGTCTTACAGTAATGTGCAAGTTGTTAGAATTCAAAGAGAAATAAAATACTGTCCTTCTCTTCTTCAACATAACAATTTCTCTAGCAAGTCAGTTTTATGCATACTCTGCATTGTTCAAGGAGAGAAGCCGGGACATAGAATCCAAACAACACCAAAAACTCAAGAAAACTTTTTCCCCAAAAGGCAGTTTCATGTACTTTAACAGCTTAAATACCTATTACCTGACCCTCTGCTAGTTAAACCTAAAGCCCAAAGTTGTTAAACCCAAGATTTTTACACAGTATCTTCTTATAAAGAATTTGAATTAATGCTTTAATTACAAACACATTCAGTAAACTAGACATAGGAACTAGTAAAATACTGCTCAAAACAATAAAGATCAGAGATATAAACAAATTCACCTTTCACATCACACTGAAAGCAGGAAGGGAAAAAGATTTTCCATAAAGAGCAGGAACAAACCTGTTCCGTATCCTTCTAGAAGTCCTTTAGAAATTGAGGGAGAGGACCGGAGTGACAGCACAGCAGTTAGGGTGTTTGCCTTGCATGCAGCAGGCCTGGGTTTGATCCCCGGCATCCCATATGGTCCCCGAGCACCACCAGGAGTAATCCCTGAGCGAAGAGCCAGGAATAATCCCTGAGCATCTCTGGGTCTGACCCAAAAAGCAAAAATAAAAAAAACTGAGATTGAAAAAATAATTGACGTCCACAAGACTTAATAGTCCATGAAACAATGGGCAGAAGAAATAAACATTTTCAAAGAATATATTAAACACCCTATAGTCAAATGTGTTTGTCATCACTAATCATTAGGGAGCTATTATCATACCCCAATGAGCTGAATCAAAGACCAAAGTAATAGAGTATGAAAAACAGAAAACATTTGAACACTTCTGGTGAGAATGTAAACTTCTGAAGACAATACGGAGACAAGATTCTGCAAAGCTACTACTGATAATAATTCAGAGGAATTGCAGACTGGGACATTCAACTGCAGGTTCCACATACTCACGAGGGTCAGGGCAGAAGACCAAAGAGTGTCTCAGTTAACGACTGAAAAAACTTAGTGCATGCACACACACACACACACACACACACACACACACAGCTGTGAAAGATAAGAGAATTCTGATGCAACAACTTAAAGAACTTGAGAAATTGTTGCTTAGTGAAACCAGGCAGAATACAGTGTACTGTACTCTTCTATTGAATATACATTTCCAAGTCAGAGCAACAGAGCAGTGTGGTCACCTCAGTGGAGGTTACTGGTCGGTGATAAGGAAACAGATAGTGGCCAAAGCGTAGAATTTTCTATTTGTAAAGTCATCAAGCTCACGGGCCCTGCTGAACAGCGCGGTGATTCAAACTTACTTGACTGCATGCTCTACCTGAATCTGCTAAAAGTGTAATCTTAAGTCTCCTTCCCATAAGAAATGATGGTAATAATGCGACAGGATAAATAATGTTACTTAATGCAATATACTAATGATCTTAACATGCATTATATTACATTGACACTAAATGGGTTAAATCTTGAACTTTGATGTTATACGTTAATTTTACCTCAATTATGCTGGGTTTAAAAAACAGACTCATCTGATTTACGGTTCTTCTGTGGCAACATTTGACCCTCAGCCCCTCTGAGTTTGTGGGGAGGGGGAGTCTGGGGAACACACCCAGCAACCCTCAGAACTTCTATACTCTGTGTTCCTGCAGCAGTGGAGGTTACTGGTCGGTGCTTGTTAGATCAAACTGGGGTCGGCTGCACGTAAGGCAAATGTCTTAATCCCTGTACAATCTCTTTAGTCATGTCCTTCTGATTTTTGTCGGTTAAACTTGACTCTTCAATTTGCAATTTAATCATGAACCACATAATAAAGTTCAAATGGCAGCAGCAAGAAACTTAAATCTGTTCAGAATTGCAATGCCTACCTTAGTTGTATGAAACAGGGAGAACCTTTAATAATAAAGTAAGGAAAATGCAAATTAGCTTCACAAAAATTACCATAAACTAAATAATACCTAATAAGTTCCCAAAACATGTTTCTTGGGAAATTCCTGAAAATACTTGGTTTGTAACAAACTTGTTATATTTTCTTACCCAACTTTAGATGCTAAAGCCAGTATAATATTAATTATGAAAGTGTTACATATTATTTTCTTATGCATGTCATAAAATGTAAAAAGCATTGAATAATCCAAGTTTCATAGCAAATGCCAAACTTCATAGCAACCTGTTTCTTCTGCACTCAGGCATGATTTCTGTTGGGTACAGGGAACGAACTACATAGAGTGCTGGGATAGAACCTGGGTCAGCAGCATGCAAGGCAATGCCCTACCCACTATACTATGGCTCCGAGCCCAGACATTTTTCTCTAGAAATCCCATCCCATTCTTTCTGTCTGTAGATCACTATTATCTGCTTACACCAACTGGAAAACAAAGACTAAAAGACATCACAGTAATTGGCAGAGAAAGTGCAGACTTATTAAATCCACCACAAATATCAGCATGAACACAAACTTCTGGATTATTCTCTGCCTTGCCATTTAATGAGCCACTTAATGAGCCATACATGTTGTAAGCAGTTCTCTCCTTTCCAAAGGGTACAGGGGACTCTTCCTGGGAAATGGGGTCTAAAGGCAAAACCTTAACAAAGATATTCAGGAATGCTAGTACGTTTCTCTGTGCAAACAGGAACCTACAGACACATCCTTATGTATTATGAATTGTTTACATATGCATACATGTAGGTATGTGTGCAATTCACACCGAGATGAAACTGAACCTTCTGTGACCACCACAAATTTAATAAAAATAACAATCTTTCAATTTTGAGATATTTAGTTTGACTCATGACCTCCCCTTCTCCAGTGCACCGCTAACCAGATATTACTGGTGACTCATTCTTAGGTGTCTCAGAGTTTCTTTGGGAAGTCTCATGTTTAAATTCTTCTTCATGCTCCAAACACAGCATCACCCAAAAGTGAGCTGAGAACACACAATTTGGATGCTCAACACACAACATATACTGACAGGAATATCAATTGAGCTTGCCTTACACATAATTACTAAAGTTCTTAGTGAGTGCTGTTGGGCCATAGCCTTGCTTTAAATATATCATCACAGGCATTAACGCACATTACTGAGCTAATCCCAGAGGTTCTCGCTGTCAGCAGCATTAGGCATGAAGAAAAATTCTCCCACTTAGACTATTCTTTATTCGCTTCCAGCATAGGCCAATTGAACATTTTCCTCTTCGGTGGCATGGAAGTGTCCCTCCTTCTACAAGCTCAGCAGCCAAGGGCTAGTTCTAGCTTCAGAATGTGGGTAATATTTTCAGAAAATAAGGATATTCCTTCTCAGCAAGTCTCTGCATATGAGCATTCAGGGGCTGATTTTCCGGTTTATGGATTATCTAAAACTCTTTTCTCCTTTTCCCCCTTGCTTTTGGCTATTTCCCTGCTCATTAGCATTGCCACTGAAGGGAGGACAGAAAAGCGAAAAGAATCAGAGTGGATAATTTTGCTATTTATTAACTATTTATCAACCACAACAAGAATGCTTAAGGAAAAAAGACATATATTTGCCAGTAACTTTTGAACTGCTATTCAGTTACTTTCAAACTATTACAGCTGACATTTTGCATTTTTATGCCGTTCCTATTCTCTAATACACCCATGTAATGAAGATTTTGTGGAAACATGCTTTCCCAATGATAATTATTCACTTGTAATAGTCAGAGGTAATTTCTATGATTTGGTGAGGTCAATTTCCTTCTTTTGTTTGCGGAAGTGTAAATGCCATTGATGTTTCTGTACATTGAGAAGTCAGATTAACGTGGTAAAATAAAAATGAGCCTGGGGAGGCTTAGTTCAATCCCAAAGCATCACCAGGAGTGAAGCAGGAGCACAGACCCAGCAGCCAGATGTGGCCTCGCTCTACTGCCCCCAAAATGATAAATTAAAAATAAAATCACAATATAGAGTTAACTTCCAGGTAAAAGGAACACAATAAATTCAAATTTCTTCATATCTAAAAATCCATACTTAATGAAATGACCTGGTATGATATTAAATTTAGAAATGATTTTATTATTCTACTAATTACAGATAACTGAATCCTAAAATCAACTGCTTTTATTGGAATTTATCACATAATTACCGGTTTATAGGGTAGTGTGTTAAAAATAAAAAGAGGCAAAATGGCACATAATAAAACCTTTTCCAGAGTTTTGACTTTAGTGTAAGGTCATAACACTGTAACCAAAGTTTTAAGAACTAAATAATAGACTATCCGAAAGCAAATGTGGAGATACATATTAAAAACCTTCTCTGTCAAACGCCTCATCACATACATACATATATACATATACATGTACACAGATAACAAAATACGGAGATCAGTTGATGCCACGCTGGGTGGTGCTCAGGGTTCCTCCTGGCTCTGCACAAAGGATCCTTCCTGGTCAATCTCAGAGAGCCCGCTGTGGAGTTGGGTATCACCCCCGGGGAGCAGCACACACTGCAACCACCTTCCCGCTGGGCCATCTGTCAGGCTCCCATACACTGTTCTTTCAAACATAACATTTTTGAATCGTATTATCTCAGAGGACAGATGCACTTAAACATTTTTAAGTGTGGCAAATAGTCATGCGGAGAATTCCGTATTCAGTTGAGCATTTAATATGCATTCAAGAACATCAAAACATCTTAGTATCACAAGTTAAGAATTTCCATTTCAGCTTTCGCTATGTTTTGCAAGTGGAATCTAAAGACACTGGACCTGGTTTCTCATCTTGGAAATGAGAAACTATGAAAATTACCCAAAATCTATTAAGTCTCTCCCAACAAGAAGAGAGGGTCATTACTTTTACCTTTCACCTCTGTGCACAAGTCCCACCCACCCAAACTGAGGCGCTGGGAAATGGTTTTAAACAATTTTGTTAAGAAGACTTTCCAATTTTTTATAAAAGTCCTGTCTCCTTTAGGCTATGATGACACAAGGGTATTTTCAGCAAGAAAATGCACTCGGTTCCGTTATCACCAATCTCAGAAACAGCAAAGGGCTGGACACAAGTGAACAAGAGACTAATTGCCCCATCACCATTAGCACAACTTTTGTCAGGTTGGAAAGATTGTAAGGAGGAAGAATTAATCTTTTGAATTTAAATTTATTTCAATATATATGCTGAAGGAAAAGAAGGGAAAAAAGACTGTTCTACTTCACCTCACATTAATGTTGTTTCTGGTTCGAAAGGTCTAGAAGATGCGTGCCTGGGCACTAGACACAGCATTCAGAGATGCCCAGGGGAGTCTCTGTAGCACTTCACCAAATGTGGTTGCCCACTCTAACTTAAATTTCGACTGAAATTTAATAGGAATGCTTAGTACTTCCTTTAATTAATTAAATTTCATCATTCCAGGAACTTCTGAACCAGTCATTTAAAATATCATTGAATGCTGAATTTAATGTAGCAGAATTTACTTATTTAAGTAAGTCATGTTGCAGCCAAGTAACAGGACAAAACTCCTAGATATCCATTTGCTCGTTTACCAGGTCTTGTGATTACACAGAAACAAATAAGTAAAAAAAAAAAGCAGCAACCGGTCAACTTCATAATATAGCATTTCAGTAAGAGGAGGCGGTTTTATAGATACTATCACAGTAGGAAGGACAACTTAAAAAAATATATCATGCAACCGATCTTAACATTCTTATCTGAAGTTTTATTTTAGCTGTAAATTTAATGCAATAGACATATGAGTGTTAATGGAAAATCAATGAATGCAACTATGCTTCTTTTCAAAGTCTGGGTTCTAAACTTAGAAAACTTAGAACATTCCTCATCTTCATCAATAACCAAAGATCTGTCATCTTTACAGCCCAAATTGAATGGAAGATTCCATACTAGCAAATATTTAAATGTACCACTGAAATTTAATCTTAGGCGTTTTCTCATCTAGTTCATTTCCGTGTGGTGGTAGGTCCTGCCTTATGAAGGAGCGACATCCATTTTTCAATCAGAAAAGATAACTGCGTTTGACACCTGCCGGGAATGACTTAAAAACTTTTAAAATAGTTGGGCCATTCGGTCAAGCCGGGAAGCTCTCAGCAGCTCCATCGGGTCTCAACTTTGTATGAATAATTGCTTGATGAAAAGCAGTAGGGGTGAACCTGGACCAGGAATCCAAAATGATAGCAAACACTGAAGGAAATGTCTAGGGATTTTTTTTCCTACTTTATTTTACATTTCTGAGTGATACCAAACATATGCTAATATTTCTGGGGTGCTTCCAGTGGTAAATTACGCAGGCTCCTGTAGTCAGTGCTGGCTGATTAGAATATGAGACATTCCTCCAGACAGACTTAATGAGCACTCAGATTGGGCTGTAGAGTGAGAGTAGCCCTGTTTAAAACATCGTCTTATTAATGCTAGATAAAATACACATGGAACACAAAACAAAGAGGGAAACACACACATACGCACACAGAGCTCTCTCACAATCTTTACTTGAGTATTTGATAAATCAAAACATTATGCATAATTCTCGTTCTAGACACAGATTGTCTCCACGTGAAGGGTTTTAATATAAGTGATTAAAATTAGTGCCGAGACAGATTGGCTAAACGGTTTGTACCATGCACTTCGAGCAGGAGGCCTTGATTGTATCTCTGGACCCACACTGTCCGTTGAGCACCAAGCATCAAACAGCCCCTGAGTGCCACAAAATGTGGCCCCACAAAATGGAAGTTCATGCTTCACTGATATCCCCTTGTATTTTCTTTATCTAACTCACTTTCAGCTTCCTGCATTTAACCTTGTCTCGTAATTCCTCAAAAACAGAAATTTTGGAACCTAATTAATGGTAGTTAAACTCCTCTATAAGGACTGATAAAAAAAAGAGCAAAATAAATTGAACTTCCCGAAATTTTTCTCAACTATTAATAAAATAGAGACTTTACCTAAAGTCTTCCAAATTCTTACTCATAACGTAGCCTCATTACTGCTTCAATACACACCTAATATTTTGTGCATTTTATCTGAAATTTGCTTCTATACCCAAATGACAAAATTCACAAAATAACCTGAATACACACGTTCTCTTCATCAATCCCAAAATTAATTTTTCACTTTTTCCTTATCTTTTAGACAACCACCTGACCACCTCAGTTTCCTCTAATAATAGATTATTAAAACTAATTCATTAAGTTACTAATTAAAGAGCAAACTCTACCATAGAACAAATTATTCATTAATTTAATCAACTACTCCTAATTATGTGTTTTAATGATACTAAAATTATTTCAGATTAAAGTTGACTTACATTTTATCCTTCAACATTCCTATAATGAGAATGATTATATTCTTATAAGACTTTTCTTCTTTAAACAGAATAATCACTATTACAGTTGTTTCTGAATTTCTACATAATGTGTAGACAAATTTTATATTGCATAAAATAATATCTAAAAAAGATCAAAGTGATCTGAAAACACATAAAGATTCACAAAATTCCACAGATGACATTACTGCTTAGCTTATTGGTATGCCCATGAATGTTTCTCAAAGTTCTGGATATGTCTTTCAAATCACAACCTCATTACATAACCATCAATTGTTCCCTGGCCAAGCAGAATATTAACAAACCCAGTCACTGGCATCTGCACCTCTCAGCCTGAGACAGGGACCGGAGCACAGTGCTTGCCCTACATGCAACACAGCCCACTTCAGTCCCCACCACACTGACTTCGGAGCTGCCAGAAGTGACCCTCAAGCACAGAACAGGAGCAGCCTCACTAGGTTGACTGGTCGAGATCCAGTCCTCTAAACACACACACACATATGTGCACACATACACATGTACATACGCCCACACCGGAGAAAAGAATATTGTATTTTAAATTTGTAAATAAACTACAGTACCCCACCCGCATGGCAGAGCCTGGCAAGCTACCCGTGACGTTTTGACAGGCCAAATACCAGTAACAATTATAGACCTCATTCCATGATCTGATGGAATGGTTTGAGGTTCTTTGTGTTCCCAGATGCCCTTGGGCTACACTAGCATGTGACAGGGCGTATGGAGATATTACTGTTGCCCGCTCGAGCAAATCGATGATGAACGGGAAGGCAAGTGACACAAGTGAACAAACTACATTATAGGTTTACCAATCAGGCCAATCAGAACAGCAAAGGGATTGAGTATGACCTAGATTTAAATATTTACAAGAACAAGAGGGAGGGGTAGCTTTTTTTTCATTTTCTGACTTGAATGAAAACTATCTGTATCTTAAAGCAGCAAGAACCTCATTCAATGGCTTTTTTCTCTACACAGTATACAGTGTATAGTATATATTATACAACATATACTTAATACATGTCTATATATTTATATATGTACATATATGTGTATATAATATATATTCCATGTAGTTTTCAAGGTCTATAAAAAAGTGACTCAGAATACAGTGACACCTAATGGCAAAGCTATCTTTATAGGCCATAAAATATTTTGTAATAAATATTATGTTTGTAGAATAGGGCATCTATACTATGAAGTATTGTAAAAAGAATAAAGAAATGTCAAATCTTTTAGTTTAAAAAAATGTACTTGGGGCCGGAGTGATAGCACAGCGGGTAGGGGAGTTTGCCTTGCACACGGCCTACCAAGGGTTCGATTCCGGCATCCCATATGGTCCCCCAAGCACCCCCAGGAGTAATTCCTGAGTACAGAGCCAGGAGTAACCCCTGAGCGTCACCGGGTGTGACCCAAAAAAGAAAAAAAAAATAAAGTGCTCACATATATGAAGAAAAATTTATGAATTTAACAATGTAGTTTTAAATTGCAATGTACTTAGAGGTAAAGTAACAGTAAAATTAGCCTTAGAGACTGGAATTAATTGTGTTTTAATTCCGTCTTGTATCATGCCTAACAACCTCAATGATTTCGACTGTTACACAGTGGAACGTTAATCACCTTGATTTTTATTCACATTTGAACTAAAATTTACAGCAGATATTTATTGCAGGTACAATTCACTTTGAGTAAAAAGCAAAGGTCTTCAGGGTAATGGCTTATTAGTCATGTCAAAATTGATATCACTGATTAATAACGGCTTAAGTTAGCCCACATCTGCACTGTGATTCCAAAAACCACATGAATGACAAAGAAAATGGTAAAGTCCGCCTTGATTTTAAACTCAGAAGATATGCCTTAACAGTGTCCTGAAGTTTACACTGTATCCATCATAGCTTAGGGAGCAATCAAGTGTACATAAAAAGGACCAATCCAGTTTATATTCCTTAATCAGGGCATGATTTTGTTGAGGCCTGGGGGTTTATCTATCAGTAACCAATATAAATCATGAAGGTTGATAAAGAAACACTTTCATAGAGGAAAAAAACTTTTCTCTGAAAATGCTTATGCAGCTGGAATCAGATAAAACTGTCCACTATGTAGATGTAATGAAAAGAGACATTAAGCTTAATATCTCTCAGTATTTTTACACCATGACAATCTAATCCCTCTACTTATTTCCTACTTAACTTTAACGTTTTCGTGATGAAGCTATTCTGCAAACTGACTTGAGCTTCTAAAAACTTGGTCACAGTTGATGGTTATGATCTCAAAGGATAAATTATCAGTGGCTTAGGAAACAAACATGAAGACATTCTTCATGTTTGACTTTCCCGCCACAAACAAAACATGCTAATTTTTCTAATGCATGGTCAAACAGTCTTTAGCGTGTTCCTTTGCAGGGATCTATGACATAGGACAATTAAGTTGCAATCAGGTTTGAGAGCAGAAGCAGACAAGCAATGAGCACATGTTAAACCATTCAAAACATGAGATCCTCCATATCAGATAAGAAGCAAAGCACAAACTGTGCAGTTGACTGGAAATGCCACCTAATCCCTACTTAATTAAAGCACTGCTCTTAACTCCTGTTGTGTTTAGGGGAGTAAAGCGTGTGCGACGACTGATGTATGAAGAAAATAGCAGCCAGTGTGCTAATCTCAAAGACTTGGGAGCTACATAAATCAGAGCGACTTTTGAATAGCCTCATAAAACACAATATCATTGCCATTCCACTCACGACATTTTGGTTCTTCCTACAGCATGCAGATCATTAGGAAACTTCTAAGCAATCAAGTAATGTGGGGCTGATGAAATTACTCAATCAATGCACAGGCTCAAAGTAGACGCATAACTCAAAACTGAATAGTTTTTATATGTCAAACATTTTTCTGGGGGAGGTAGGTGCGAAAAATCACAATGGAGTAATTCATTTCCAAATACTGTGCATGTCTTTTTACATGTGTGTTAAATGAACCTATATAATTATCAAATGTCTTTAAAACATAACAGAACCTCAAAGCAATTACAATTATGCAGTTGACTGAAACAAATACATTTCACATGTAATCACTGCATTCTAACCATTAAAATATAATTCATTGTTGTTGAAGTAATATATTTAATAAGACATTATACTTTAAAGCTACAAACTAGCTTTATGAAATTACCTGCTTTGAATATAAACAAAGAGAGATGTAATGACAGTTTCCATACAAAGAGTGTGGTTCAATACCAAAAGGCTTCAATATTTAAGGAACCTATTAGAGAGGGTCTTTTTATCTCTCCTGCTTGCCTGAACTACATATTGAAGCTTCTTTCTGCCTGAGCACATCACAGGGGAACGGATGGCTTTCATTTCTGCCTATCTCCTGTATCTGGAGAGCTGAAATATTCACTCTGCTCTCCAGTTTCATCACTTTCAGGCATTTAGTGCTGAACCAAGACACTGGTCTTAAGTGCATTTCTCACATTAAATATAGAAATGAAGGTAAGCACCTGAAAAAGAGTATTTCTATTTTCCTATCAGCCTAATAAATAAATCCAATGCACAGTACCCTCACTCTTCAAATTTTTAGTGGGAGCATTTAATTTATTTCAAATGACAGTTTTTTATTTATTATACTTTTGCTGAGGTCAGGGAGTTAGCAGGTCAGGTTTCTGAGCTAGTGACAGATATATTAGTATGGGTGACATTATTTTAAAATATATAAGCATTAACACTTTTCAAAAAAGATTTGGAGCATTTCAAACAAACCACTTTGCAAGCTTCATGACAATATGAAATATTCTATAAAATAAGTAATAATTAGTCTGAAGTACTAATTCTATAAAGTCAAATTAGTGGCCTAAGAAGTAACCATTTACTTGAGCGGGAAATACACTGCTAATGCATTAAACCAGCTATCTAAAGAAAGCTTTCATTTTCAGATCTTTTTTTTTTTGGTGTGCATATAAATAAATACTGGCAGACAACAAAAATCAAAGGAAAAAAATACAACAGTTCTGGGATATCTTGAAACAATGTCAAGACTGCATTACAAAATAGTATTCATCTGGTATAGGGTAGTAATGCTGTGGGTGTTTGTAAATAATGGATTTATTGTGGAACCCAAAGAAAAGCAATAAAAAGGACATTTATTCACAAGCCTTTCCTCCTGAGCTATGGAGGAGCATAAGGCAAAAGCAGATCATCATAAAAGAAATGTAAATGTACAATGATAATATATAGCTGCTTTCCTGCTCAGCCATTTACAACTCGACATAAATGCATGCCATGTCCTAAGAGGAGCAGGGCTCATTTCTGAACTCCTCAGAACACTGCTGAACCCCCTCAGAGAGACCATAATTTCTCCCTGAAAAGTTCTCAACCCGCTGGCACTGCGACCTGCAGACAGAACGTGATCAAGCAGTGCTTAATTGACTCAATGTCCAAATGCAAGACTTGTGAAAGACGGTGGCGACGCCTCTTGCACATGTGCGTGAGCATCTGTACGTGTGCATGGGCATCTATGTGTGCGCGTATGAGAGTGTGTGTGTGTGTGTGTGTGCGTGTGTGTGTGTGTGTGTGTGCGCGCGCCTGTGTGTGTTTCTTCTGATAAAAATGACAGGGAATGGCAGACATGTTTACAAAGACCATTTCCAGATTAAGAGAGGGAGCCCCCTGGAGCCGCTAGGCTGCTCCTCGCGGTGGGCACTGCACTCTGGAGAGAAGCCCTTGGTCCTCGGGCCGCACGGCCCCTACTTGCAAGCAGAACCACCCCCTCCCCGTGGGTGTGCGTGTGCGCGCGTGTGGCGCGGGGGAGGGGCAGGGGGACGACAGGATAGACGCTGCCACCCTCTGCCTCCAGGATTCGCAGACCAGCACGCCTGGTGCGGCAGAGAAAGTCCCTCTCGGGGCCGCCTGAAGTCCCCGGCGCGGGCTGCTTGGCAGCCGGGCGCTAGCGTTCGCCGGGCACCCCTCGGTGGCGCAGCTCCCGGAGGAAGCGGCAGGCGGCAGCCCGCAGGTCCGGGGCTCGGCCGGCCCGGGGAGGCGAGAGCGGAGAGTTGGAGCCTGGCAGCGAGCGCCGAGCAGGAGAACGACGCGCCCGGCCCAGCCGCGGCCCCGCGGCCCGAGAGGTGGGGCCCGAGCCCGGCCGAGTCAGGCGCCACCGGCCCCGGAGCCGAGGCCCGAGCCCCGGGCTGCGCCCACCGGGCCCGTGTCCACTGGTCCCCTGGCCCGAGGCCGGGCGCACGTCCGCGGCGGGTGCGGAATCCCCAAGGTCCCCGCGCCCCGCGTCGCCAACCGCGCCCGCCGCCTGGGCACCTCCGCCGGGCCGCCGCCGCCCCCTGCCCAGCTGCCCCGGGCTGCGGCCACCGCGGGCCGCTCGCGTTGCAAAACCACCTGTTCGCTCGGAAGGGGGACACCCCCACCCCGCCACACACACACACACACACACACACACACACACACACACACACGAACTCGACTCCCACCGCGGGTCTGACCGCCCGCAGGTGAAAACCGTCGCTCTGCCCCCCGCCACCCACGAAAGAACGTTTTAGGGGCGCAAATGCACATCCGGGAAAAAGAGGGAAGGACTGGGAGTTAACTTCCCTGCGCCCCCCCGCACTCCCCGCCCGGCACGCGCGCGGGGCTTCAGTCGCGACCCTCCGCGCCCCGCGTGCAGCCAGTCCAGGTGGGCGCCCCGGGGGCGCGGGCCGGGCAGGGGCCGTGGTGCGGGTGTGTGGCGCGGGTGCCCGGCCGGTGCTTACCGATGTGGATGATGGAATCCGCAGTCGCCGAGCGCCAGGTTCGGGACCAGCAGAGGGACAGCACCAGGAGCCAGGGGAAAACTTCCATGTCCTCGCGTGCCGCGCGGCTGCGGGGGCGGCGGTGCGGGCGCGAGATGCTCTTCCCCAAGAGTCCGAAGAGTTTGGGGGTCACGGCGGAGTTGCGCGCCGCGCCTTGCGGGGCCCCGGCTCGCCGATCGGGCCGAGCTGCGCCTGGCTGGTGGCGGCGGCGGAGCGCGGACGGGCGCGCGCGGCGCCGGGAAAGCTCCTGGGCACGGCCGCGTCCCTGGATGGGGCGAGCGGGCAGCGCCCGACTTGTTCGCGGTCGGCCGAGGCGCGGGGCTGGCGCCGGCGCTGCGCGGGGCCGCGGCTCTTCCTCGGGTCCCCGCGCGGCGCCGCAACTTGCCGCCGACCACCCACCCCCACCCGCGCGCCGGATGTTCCCCTCCCCCGCGCGACCCCGCGCCCCCCCGCCTGCCCCCGCCCCGACGGCCGCACCGCGCCGCGGGAACACGCCGAGAGCGCGGGGCCGCGGGGGCGGCAAAAGTGAACTTGCGGGGACTGCGGAGCGGAATGCGGAGAAAAGGCTGCGGGGGCCCGGCCGGCCCTGCCCCGCTCGCTGCGGCCGCAAGGCCCCCCGCGCCTCCCGCACACAGGGCACAGCTGAGCCGGCCCAGAGCCGGCGGGCACCGGGCGCCGGGAATCGCCGCCGCCTCCGCTGTCTGCGGCGGGAGGGGAGCCGCCGTGCCCGCCGCGCCTGGCACTCCGCGCCGGACTGGAGCGAAAGGCGGCACCGGGCAGGAAAGACGCTGACCACCCCCACTTTTTTTTTCCCTCTTGGAGGTTAAAAGCAGCCCAAAAAAGCCACCCCACTTATTTAACCTTGCTGTTCACCAACAGGTATCAGACTTTTTCTCCCCCGCTGTAGTTTTTGCCAGCATTAGTCGCATTGGTTAAAAGAATTAGGGACACCGGGTCACTAAGGGAAAACAGACCTAGAAAGCTTTAATGAGATTTCAATTATAAAGTTATAAAAAGGAAAGGGCGAGCTAATTACCATTTCTACGCCGATTTTTTTTTCTGTCTCCAGTGTATTTTTTTTTTAGGCAAACGAGATGGAGAAAGGAAAAAAATAATAATAAAGATTCCGGATTATAAATGGAATAAAATAAATGCTCCAGTGGAAATTTTTTATTAAAGTCATGCATTGAGTAGACTTAATCACGGACCTATGCGTGTAAATTCAGAATCAGGAGGAAAGAGCTGCTTCTCCCGGGAAGAGGAAGGACTGAATGACAGCCTCCCAGTGCCGGAATGAAAGGGCTTTCTGCCCGCAGATCGCTCACAACAAACCCCCGATACTGTGACTGCCTTTCTCCCAGCGATCCAACGATCCACCATAGCCAGTCTGCTCTCGTTTCAGACCAGAGGTTTTTAACGCCATCGAGTTGAGGTCACGGAGAAAAGGAACCGACAGTATTTAAATGACATTTGGAATCCCTTGGGAATGAGGCTTCTTGAAATATAGGAACGTCAAACAACACCCGGGAGCCTGATTACCCTCAAGTTTGACCAGTTCCTTTTTGTCTTTTTTCCTTCCCTTACTCTCTCGCTGGAGGCTCCCTCTAGCCTCGTGAATCGGGCTGTAATTTCTCCGCACACAATCCTCTGCTATCATCTCTGTGAAATGCCTTCTTTCACAAGCGTGTGCACCTTCCCGAGCACTCCAGCGAACGTGCTGCAACATTGTCGCTTAACCATAAGCTCTGTTAAGAGAAGGTGCACGCACCCCAAATCAATCTCCGACACTGTCAGATGTGTTCCAATTCCCTTGACCAGTCAAGCCTTTGACATGGAAAAATCCACCCCTTTATGAGTTCTCGTATCGCATCCCACCTCGTAATTTGGCTTGAAAGAACTAAATCTGAATTAGACGGTCAGTGCTGCCATTTTATAACTTATTCTCTTTTTTAGAGCAGCATTTTATGACAGTGTCCCTTTGGAAATACTTCACCACCTCCTTCGAATCTGGTACAGACCAGGGCTTCCAGAAAACTATGACTGATCTAATGCAGTTTTGTTCATTAGGTTATCATGTTTTCCACCAGTACACCACTAGACACATATCTATGCCAAGGTGAGCATCATTTTCTTTTCAGGGAGTTTTGGGACAATTGCATGTCTTATATGTCGTTATAATAAAGTCGTTGAAAGAATGGATGTTCCCCTTAAAGTTTGCTTTCACAGTAATATTCACAAGATTCCTAACTGTGGACATATCCATCAAGAAAATCAGGTTGTAAGCCTAAGGAACTTGAAGACATTAGCTTGCCCTGCCCACACCCCCCCCCCCCAACAGGATCATTCCTGGAGGTAGCTAATCATGAGCTCATTTTCTTTTTTACTCTTGGACTCTAGTGCATTAGGAACATAACATTTTCATTATTTCCAAATCCTCCTGCTCAGTGCTTTGAAATAAATGGAAAAACCTTTCCCAAAAAACCACTTCAGGCTAATTAAAAGTTGTTGGGCTTTTTGGACTTGAACAATTCATAGGAAATTCTCTACAGATGATGCTAAGGTTCGTAGTCAAGAATCACTGCTGTTAGACCACGTCACTTAAATGCCTTACAAGCAATAGAAGACATCACTGAGACTGTCCACCTCTAGGAAAAAGACAGATGAACTGATGAAAGATATAGCTTTCTAAAAATTAGCACAAAACTGAAAATATAGCAATCACTTCCTTGTTTTCCACTTCAGGATGTCAGTCACCATTTACAATCCAAATGATTTTCCTGCCCAGTGGATTTTATTAATGTTTCTTTTTTAAACACATTTAAAAATTATGCACTAGCTATGCTTTCTAGCATATAGAAAATTGCATGTTGTGATACAGTATTTAGGTTGCTGGATACAAAGCTTTGGAATGTGTTAGATTGTAAATTCCAGAGGGCAAAATGAAAAAATTCACTGTAATTTATGAATATTGTGCTTTCAGTTTGAGGAAAGCCAATTAAAGTTACTTAGTGTTAATCCAATTTTTAGCATCTGGCTTACTGCACTGGAATTCAATATACGGACTGTCCATTTACCACTTTTTTTAATCATTAATTTTTGGAGTAAAGGTACAAGTGAACTCTGATACATAAGCTTATTTTCTTATGAGAGGACTGGAGCTTTATTCAGCCATTAGTTGCAATATAAATGGTACAAAATTTTTTTAAAAAGGTAGAAAAATAGGGACCAGAATGAGAATACCATGGGGAGAATCCTTGCCTCTCATGAAGCCACCCCCGGTTTGTTTCTGACATCCCATGTGGTTCCTTGAGCACCACCAGGAATAATTACTGAGTGCAGGGCCAGGAGTAAACCCTGAGCATCATCAGGTAAAGCTCCCCCAAAAGAAATTGAAAAAATACTAGATAATCTAAGTAACCCTAAACTATAAACTATAAGGATTGCATCTTATATAAAATATTTTCAAAGAAGTATTGATTTTCATCTGGTGGATATGCACAGATCTTTCAATCTTGTGAAAAGTGTGATAAAAAAATAACACAATGTGATATAGTTGTTTGAGAAGCATGATTCGGGGACCGAAGCAATACAGAGTACAGCCTATAGGGCGATTGTCTTGCATGTGGCCTACCTAGGTTCAATCCCTGACATCCCATAGGATCCCCTGAGCACCGCCAGGAGTAATTTTGAGTACAGAGCTAGGAGTAATCCCTGACATCACTTGGTGTGACCCCCTCAAACACACACACACACACACACACACACACATTTTTATTTATTTATTTTATTTTTTTGGTTTTGGCCTATAGCTGGCTGTGCTCAGGGCTTACTCCTGGGTCTCTGCTTAGGACTTACTACTACTGTTGGTGCTCAGAGTTTCTGGGAAATGAACGTGAGACTCTAGATGCTTTTTGGGCCTAAAACATATAATTCTTACATTTCTACTTTATAAAAATATTGAGAATTCCAAGTTCTAAATTTACAAATCAGGGGCGGAGCGATGGGGCATTTGTTTGCAGGTGGCCGGCATGTGCCGGCCCAGGTTCCATCCCCAGCATCCCATATGTTCTCCCGAGCCCCGCCAGAAGTGATTCCTGAGTGCAGAGCCAGGAGAAACCCTTGAGCATTGCCTGGTGTGACCCAAAAAGCAAAAAAACAAAAATTACAAATCAGCTGCTTATTGCATTTTGTAAGAAGTAATAAACTTAATTTGTTTTAAACACATTTAAAAATATTTCAATAATTTAGGTTTTATTTAAATGCAAAAACTATACATTTCTGAGCGTATTAAGGAAAATTTCCAGGTCTGAAGATAATATCAAAGAAAGATTGCATTCAATGTATTTTTTCACTTCTAATTCTCTGTAACTTTATCCTTAGTATTATAAATATCGCTCATCATAAAAAAGGTCCTAAACATATCAACTTTAAATGAAAAAAAGAAAAAATTTGAGTCCAGTAACAGCTAATTATATAGGTAGTTGTAGTATATGACTGAAAGTTTTTAATTGCTGAAAAACACATGCAACAATAATCATATAGCTATAATTATAAGTATATATGATTTTTTTGTTTGAGGAGCTGAAATAACAGCTTTTATGAAGAGCAGATTGAAGGGGTTCATTCAATCTGCATCAACTTTCAAATTCAGGCATCAACTTTCAAATGCCCTGGTTTCTAGAAAATTTGGGAATTACACATTGGAATTTATATTGATATTTATTTTGGGCAAAAGATTTTGAAAGTGCATCTTTTATGTTTTTAAATTCTCTCCAGAAAATCATTAAAGCACATATGTTTATGCAACAGAGCCTCAACTCGCTCTCCACTCCCCTTACATTGCTTCAGCATTTTATACTCTATAATGCTATTTATGTAAATATCGTCTCTGGTAATTATCAACTGCTTTCACTTCTTCCCTCTTTCTTCTTTTATTCCTTAATAAATGTCCTTTGTTCTCTTTAAAATCTTTCCCGAAATTTCTAAGCTGTGCTGTGAAGGCACTGAGTTGCTTTTTTTTTTTCTTTCCTAATTCAATGGGGCAAAAATTCCAACCAAAGTTTACAACTAAATTGATAATTTTAAAATATCAACAATTGACCAAACTTATCTGTTCTGAAAGTCAGTATGAATGAAAAACTTGCTGTGTCAAAGCTTTTCCATTACTCCTAAAATAAGTGAGATAATAAGCACATTTTAAGAGCAAAAATTTAGTTAGATAAATAGATGACTTTCTTCTGTTTGGATCTTGATGCTGAATTTCAAGTGGAATATTAATAACCAGCAAGCAGTTGGTGGATGGAAGTTAAATGAGGACTTGAACTCCAATAGGGCCTGTACTGGGATTGGCCCCTCACTTCATTCTGTTCTGTCCCCACAAGATGGCAGCCATGCTTGATGTAGATTTAATCAGCTTGCTTCTCAATGTCTGAATACTTCAGTTTATTAACTCATTTTAATGAAACAACTATATTTAAGTAATGTTGTTAGCCTAGATTATTTCACGATGGTTTCAGTTTCCTGACTTTCAGTTTTAACTCTTCACATGGGAGTAGTAACAGAGCTGTATGGTTTTATCTGATTTATTTGAATCTATGATTTTTTCCAGCAACTTAAGATTTAAGTAGCAAAAGAACGATCTTCAATAATATGCCACTCAATGTTGTGTGGAAGGGCAATTAGCGAACTTAAACACTATTGCATCATTAACATTTTTGATGTCAAAATTCATGTTAATTTAATTATTTGTCTTTTCCAAAACAAACTATATATCTTGAGGGAAAGAATTGAGCTTGGCCACTGTTTATAAAAGTTGTGACCTAAATATATGATTCATCTTTCTGCTATAATAACATTATGAGATCAGTCAATTGTTTAACCTAGGTCGAAAGCAAAGGAATGTATGATGCCAGATGTACTGAATATCAATTATGAATCTATACTAAATATAAGATTGTATTACCTTCTTGTGGCTAACAATTTTAGTTCTTAAATTAATAATTTCTTTGAAATACATTTCCCTATGGATGGGATTTGAGATACCATACAGACATAAGGTACATTTTTGTACATTTCAGACGATAAATAATGTACTTAGTTTAAGATATGTTGTATGTTATAGTCACAGCTATCATAGGAAAAAGTAAATAGATGTTTATCAATTAACAATAGATGCTAAGAAAAAGGATGGTCAATATTCACATTTATACACATATTAGTTCAAGGGAATTTTCAAGTACTAATAAAATTCTACACATATTTTATTTCTTTTTAGTTTCTTTTTTTTGATATTTGGGCCACACATGCCAGTGTCAGCTCCTGGCTCTGTGCTCAGGAATCACTCCTAGAATAGCTGGCAGGCATGTGGTGCACCAGAGACCAAATGTGTGTCAGTCACATGCAAGGCTAGGACCCTACCCACTGCATGATATCTCCAGTACCAAAGTTTCATTTATTTGGAGTATGCATAAATCAATGTGGACTCAAATAATTTATTTTCCTTTGGTCCTAAAAATTGATGGTAAATCTAAGTGTTTATAAGTAAATAAATGCCATATAAATTAATGAAAGCATACAATTCAATTTATAGTGAGCTATTTATGCAGCATAAGTCAAAAGATCTTTGCTAACTCCAAAAAGAAAAGATTTATTAGGCATCAAGGTGATTTGCTCATAAAATTATTTCACTTCCTTTTCAGTCCCATCGTCATTATAATAGAGGTAAAAATATATATATTTTGTTTGGAAAAGTTGGAAGAGAAAGTTTTTTTTGGAAGATGGCAACAAACATGAATCAGCATTATAAACCCACATAGAATTTAGACTATGTCTAGTATATTTTATACCACCAAAGGAATTTGATGGTGGTTGAACACATTTTCAGTGTATTTTTTTTAAAAAGGCACCATGATTTACAATGCTATTCATCATGAACTTCAGGCATCCGATGTTCCAACACCTTCCCACCCCAGTGTCAGTGTCCCTCCACCCGTGTTCGAGGGTTCACAACATCCCCAGTCCACCCCAGCCAAACTCCCTGACAGGGAGAGTTTGTTTTGTTTGTTGTAGTTTGTACCATCTGCTTGAAGTGTTGTTGGCTCTGTGGTTCAGATACATAAAAGCAGCCAACTCTAGACTGCCAAGTGTGCTAGGCCCCTGATGAGTGCCCCTGTTAACTCTTTCTGTATCTCCTCACCCTCTTACCCACCCACTTTCTTTCCTTCCCTATCCTCATTTCTATGATCTAGTGACCAGGGTAACCTTGCATCTCCTTGCCCTTCTATTCTATATACCACAGATAAGTGAGATCACCTCTTATTCATTTTTTAACTTTACTTAATATAATGTCCTCTCATTCCATCCAGTTTGAAACAAATTACAAAATTCCATGCTTCCTGATAGCTGCGTAGTATTCTGTTGTGTATAAACCACACCTTCGTGATCCACTCGTCTGTCTTTGATCATCATTGTTCATTCCATAGTGTATCTGTTACACCAAGTGCTGTAATAACTAAGAGTATGTAATTATACTTTTAGATTAATGTTTTTGTTTCCTGAAGGTAGAATCTAGGAAGTAGAATTGCTGGACCATATGGTAACTATTGTAACATTACTGAGAGATCTCCATACTATTTTCTAGTTCAATCACTAGAAAACAGTCCCACAAGCAGTGGATGAAAGTTCCATTTTCACCACATCTCCCAACCACTCCCACCCATTCAAAAAAACAAAAACAAAAACAACTCAGATTATTTCCAGTATGTTTTTTAAATGTGAAATTAAAACTTTGGGTGCAATGCAATCTCATTATCACTCATATTTTAATGAGCACTTTTTATATACCTATTTTCATGTGTCTGTCTTCTTCAAAGTGTTTATTTCTTCTACCCATTTTCTGGCAAGAGGTTTTTTTTTTTTGTTGTTGTTGTTGATTTTTGAGAGTTCTTTATATGTCTTGACTATCAAACCTTTATCTGATGTGTATAAAAATCCGATGTGTAGCTAATGTGTATGAAAATTAGCTGCCTCAGTAGTTGGTAAAAATAAATCAGTGAAAATTATAAGTTGTTCATAGATGTCAAATGGAAGGTGTTCTGAATATTTTCTCCCATTCAGCTGCATGGCATTTTGTTTTGGCTCGTGTTTTCTCTGCCATGTAGAATCTAATTTGGAGCTGCAGAGATAGTACAGTAGGTAGGGCTATTACCTTGCACATGAACCACCTGGGTTCAATTCCTGGCATCCACATGGTGCCCCCAAGCACTTGCAGGAGTTGTTGTTGAGTACAGAGCCAAGAGTAACCAACCCCCGAGAATTGCTGGATGTAACCTTAAAACAAAGAAGCAAAAAAAGCAACTAGAAACTCTTTAATCTAATGTAGTTCATTTATTTATTTTGTTTATTTTCATTTCCATTGCCTTGTTCCATTTCATTGTTTCTATCTTTATTCTATTTATTTCCAATAGAGCCACATCATTGAAAAATACCTGGAGGGTCGTTCAAGTCTTGGGATATTCTGCGGCCCCATGTGGGAAGCAACTCATGGAGCTGACCTCCCGGTAAGGGGCTCCAGCCATCCCCTGGCGAGAGTCAACATTGCGCCAAGGGTTTGCTCTCATGAGCGGGGAGAGACCATGATGGCGGACTTGGAGTGGAGTTTTGGACCCTGCCCTTTCCTCTGCCTCCATGCCAGTTGCCCCGGAAGATAGAGACCCACCCACGCCAGACCCACATGTCCCTTGGCGTGGCCGCTTTGCGGCTGCACGATATTTTTATAGGATACTGAATTTTACATAAGGTTCTTCCCAATTTCTTTCACATTTATACATAGTAAACAGTTATAGACATGTTTTATTTTTTTTTAATTTTTATTTTTAAAATTACAAAGATATACAATTAAAAAGTTCATATTTGGGTTTTGGTCAAACAGTGTTGCAGCGCCCATCCCGCCACCAGTGCCCATCTTCCACCACCAACGTCCCCGGTTCCCTCCCCCTCCCTCAGCCCTGCTCCATGGCAGGTTCTTGATTTCTTTCCATTTCTCTCTCTTTCTCTTTTCCTTCCCCTCAGACTATGGATTACAGAACATACAGTAAAGGGTTGTCATGTGTATCTTTTTGCCTCTATTTAATGCTCAGTTCTAGGTTGGCATTAGTACACTCAATAATTGTTAGCACACTGTTCCATTTCTGTCTTACCTAGCCTCTGAATCCCACACGTTTGTGATAATTTCCACCTTTGACAGGACATCCTGATATATGTTTCACTTGACCTTGGATATTGGTATCATAATATGTACCTATATATTTATGTTATGCAGATAAATGCAGTCATTCTGTATCTGTCTCTCTCCTTCTGGCTAATTTCGCTCCAACATAATCTTCTCCATGTCCATCCATTTGTAGGCAAATTTTATAACTTCATTTTTCCTAACCGCTGCATAGTATTCCATTGTATAGATGTACCAAAGCTTTTTTATCCAGTCATCTATTTTCGGGCACTCTGGTTGCTTCCAGATTCTGGCTATTGTGAATAATACTGCTATGAACATAAAAGTAGGGATGGTGTTTCCGCTGCATATTTTTTGGCTTCCCAGAGTAGATTCCCAGGAGTGGTATCGCTGGGTCAAGGCTTTCCTATATACAAATAATGAAAGAGAAGAAAGGGATATTAAGGAAACAATTCCATTCACAATTGTGCCACAGAAAATCAAATACCTAGGAATCAACTTACCCAAGTGTTTAAAGGACCTGTACAAAGAAAACTACAAGACACTGCTCCAAGAGATAAAAGAGGACACAAGGAGATGGAAACATATTCCCTGCTCATGGATGGGGAGAATCAACATTGTCAAAATGGTAATACTCCCTAGAGCTCTGTACAGATTCAATGCAATCCCTATAAGGATACCCATGACATTCTTCAAAGAAATTGACCAAACAATCCTGAAATTTGTATGGAGCGATAAACCCCCAAGGATAGCTAAAGCAATCCTCGGGAAAAAGAAGATGGGAGGCATCACCTTGCCCAACTTCAAACTGTACTACAAGGCAGTAGTATTTAAAACAGCATGGTATTGGAATAAAAACAGACCCCTGGACCTATGGAATAGAATTGAGTATCCTGACACCCAACCTCAAACACATGATCATTTAATCTTTGATAAAGGTGCAACGAGTCTAAAATGGAGTAAGGAAAGCCTCTTCAATAAGTGGTGTTGGGAAAACTGGGCAGCGACATGTAAAAGAATGAATTTGGACCTGTGTCTAACACCATGCACAAAAATCAGATCAAAGTGGATTAAAAATCTCAATATCAGACTTGAATCCATAAAGTACATTGAAGAAAATATAGGAAAAACCCTCCATGACATTGAAGCTATAGACATGTTTTAACTGATACCAGTAAGCCTGGCAAGAAGCCAGAGCAAACCACACATCATGCAGTTCGTCATTCTCAACATCCAGACTCCATAGTTCCTCAGAGCTCCATCCAAGAGAAAACCTGATCTTCCCCCTTTAAGTTTCATCAGTAAATGGCTCGGGTTGAGAGCCTTCTACTGAGATGATACCACCTACACGGTAAAGCCTGGCAAGCTACCGTGTTTTATTTACTTTTATGCCGAAGACTAGTAACTATTATGGACCTCAGTTCCATAACCTGAAGAATGGTTTCGGGCTCCTCCTGTCCCTGTAGCAAGTAGATGCCCTTAGGTTGCACTTGCTGTGACAGGACTAATGGAGATGTTACTAGTGCCCACTCGAGCAAATCGATGAACAATGGGAAGACAGTGACAGTGATACTTTGTGAATTCTGGTCTGATCATAAGGCCTTTGATCCATCGTTAATTGACTGCTATGGCCCACAGAGGGAAAGGTCAGCTTCCTAATACCCTTCAGTTACCTGGTTGGAAGGTTTTAACACAGACATCATCATGCGAATGCTAGCCTGAGGCTGGGCAGACTCAGACACAGAAGCTAGCAGGGTTCTGGGCGACATGATGAGAGGGTGTCCTGGTGGTCCTCACAAAAGGCTAGAATTAAATTTTTAAACATATTGTCAACATTTTAAAATAGTTTCCTAAATTTGCACTTTCTCTGTTATCTCCTACTTTAAAAATTATGAACATAGCAGATGTTTTTTATAAGAAAATGATTTAGTGGTCACAGGGCATTGCAAATGTTAGACAGATTTCCTAAAGGCACATAACCTCATTAAAACATGGCAAATTATTTTGAACAAAAACTATTACGTTATCTTTTTCTAGTTCTTTATTTCTTGTGTTTTTTGGTGGGTGGAGCTTAGAGTTATACCCAGCAATGTTCAGGACTCACTCCTGGTCCTGTGCTCACGGATCCCTCCCGGCAGTGCTCATCTGGGACCGTATGTGGTGGCGGTGATCAGTCTGGCTGGAAATGTGCAGGCAAGTGTTTCTCCCACAGCCCCGGATCTCAGCTTTAAATCAGAACAATACCAGTTCAGTATCTGCGATAGTCTATTTCGTGCACTAAATGTGTATCTTTTGTTATACTGTTGTAAACCTTCTTATTTTGAAAAATAAGATTTTGTGTGTGTTATTTTATCTTTCTGTTTGTGTTTGTTTATACCAGATTGTAAATCACTAAACTAGTATATCATATCTGATAAATGGAGATTTCCTTTATCTATTGTGATAGTCACTGAGGAAGAGCATTATCACTCAAAAATAAATGTTTTTTTTTAAAAATGCTTTTTAAATATTTCCATTTTTGCTTAAAGCCAAGGAAAAATTGCTCTGATCTTTAGAATAACAAAAAACTGAAATATCTATTAAAAATGTAACTTTCCTGGGACGTATGTCACAGGTTAACTACAACATAAATTGGGGCCAGAGAGATAGCCCAGCGGGTAGGGTGTCTGCCCTGCGCGGCCGGCCTGTGCCAGCCCGGGTTCAATCCCCAGCATCCCATATGGTCCCCCGAGCACCGCCAGGAGTAATTCCTGAGTGCGAGCCAGGAGTAACTCCTGAGCATTACCGGTGTGACCCAAAAAGGTAAAAAAATATAAAAATTATAATAAAACAACAATATAAATTGCACCGCCAGGAGTAATTCCTGAGTGCGAGCCAGGAGTAACTCCTGAGCATTACCGGTGTGACCAAAAGAAAAAAAATATAAAAAATTAAAATAAGACAACAACATAAATTAAGTCCAGAAAGAGCAACAAATGAATCTAAAATGAAACAGAATGCAAAACACTTCACATTGGCAGAACACAGAGGTAGAATTGGCTGCCTCAGTAGTTGGTAAAAATAAATCAGCGAAAATTATCATATGTTCCTAGATGTCGAATGGAAGGTGGTGTGAGCATTTAGATATCTGCAAACATTAGCCATAACAGCCATCATTAATATACTTTGGATCTGTCCTCAAGAAAATGAATGAGAACAAGGCAGAACCACAGAAATGTACCCCCCCATACCCGAACCCCCACCACACTGCTACAGGCATGATTGAGGTGGAACCACTGAGAATATAACCCTCTTCAGAGATCCCCTTCTCATTAAGACGAGAAATGCTTTCAGCTGATGTGGGAAATAGACCGTACCAATTATATCCAAAGCCCAGAGAAATACAATGCAAGAACTAGGCCAATGGATTCAGAGTTAGGTGACCGCAGATGGGATTGCTGTGCATTGCATCCCCACCCACCTCCAACAATTGGGTGTAGCCAGGAGATCCCACACTGCTCAGCCAGAGAAGCACCCAGAGCCTATCCCCAGCATTAAACCAGCCTGCTGCTTTGAATCCGGTGTGCTTAGCCCAGCTTGGAAGGCAGTGCAATATATCTGTAGAAGCAAAACTCACAAGCTTCTGGAATGGGTTGGGAGCCCTTATACCAGGAACAGAAAAAAAAAAGATCATGGTTCTTTATCTCTCTCTTCTTTTACTTGGTGTGTGTGTGTATGTGTGTGTGTGTGTGTGTGTGTGTGTGTGTGTGTGTGTGTGGTGTATATGGATACCAGGGTTACTCCTGGCTCTACACTCAGGAATTAGTGCTAGAGGTTCTTAGGTCATAATATGGGATGCTAGACATCGAACCCAGATAAGTCACATGCAAGGCAAGGGTCCTACTTGTATTATGCCTTTGGCCTCAGGATCACTGCTCTTGAGAATGACCAAATCAGTTATCTGTTACAAGGGAAGGAGCAAGAAAATCTTCATGGGTCGGATGGTATAGTGATACATTTGCTGAGCTTTTACGGTTGTATTCCTGAAACATGTAGCTTGTAAATAAAGTCAAATGTTATCTCAGTTATATATTTATATGATTGCATATATAAATATTCTATATATTATATGCTATGACATACTTCATGTACCAAGTATATTAATATAAATATATACCAATTATCTTTCCTTTTCTTCCTTTTCTTTTCTTTTTTTTTTCCTTTTTGGGTTACATCAGGCGATGCACAGGGGTTACTTCTGGCTCTGCACTCAGGAATTACTCCTGATCATGCACAGGGGAACATATGGGATGCCAGGGATCAAACCGAGGTCCGTTACATGCAATGCATATAACCTACCTGCTGTGCTATCCTTCCAGCCCTATAGACCATGTATCTTATATATACCAATTAAATATATATACAGTATTTTAATATAAAAATAGATGAAATGAGCAGAAAATAGAGACAATATTTAATGATAAAAATACTCATTAAAACAAAATATAGACGAAAGGACATAATAATCTGAAGTAAATAAAAAGCAAAATTTATTTTTTTAGATGCCATTGGGATACACTGGCACATGACAGGGTCAAATGAAAATGTTACTTGCGCCTGCTCGAGCAAATTGACGAATAACGGGATGTCAAGTGATCAAGTGAAAGTTTTTATTATACCACCTTGAGATATACTGTTACAAATGTGTTCATATTTGAGTTTCGGTCATACAGTGTTCCAGTACCCATCCCTCCACCAGTGCCCATTTCCCTCCACCAATGTCCCTTGATTTCCCCCTTCCCAGCCTACGTCTATGGCAGGCACTATTCACTTCTCTTTCTCTCCCTCCCTCCCTCCCCCTCTCTCCCCTTTCTTTTACATACTGTGGCTTACAATACATACAGTTAGAGGTTATCATGTGTATCCTTTTGCCTACTTTTAATGCTCAGTTCTATGCTGTTATTATCATTTACAGTAATTATTAGTACACTGTTCTTTTCTCTGTATTGTCTAACCTCCTGACTCCCACACACTTGCAGTAGGCTCTGCCCATTGACAAGACCTCCTGATCCATGTTCTTTATGGCCTTGGATATTGCTATCATGGTATTTTTTATATCCCACAAATAAATGTAGTCTTTCTATATCTGTCCTTTTCCCTCTGGATAATTTCACTCAGTATGAACCTCTCCATGTTCATTCATTTATAGGCAAATTTAATAACTTCATTTTTCCTAACAACTGCATAGCATTCATTGTATAGATACCACTGTTCCTTTATCCAGTCATCAGTTCTCGGTCACTCTGGTTGTTTCCAGATTCTGGCTATATGATTAGTGCTGCTATGAACATAAAAGTGCAGACGGTGTTTGTGCTGTATGATTTTGGCCTCCCAGGGTATAATCGCAGGAGTGGTATGGCTGTGTGAAATGGGAGCTCAATATTCAGTTTTTGAGGAATGTCATATTGTTTTTCAAAAAGCCTGTACCAGTCAACATTATCACCAACAATGGATGAGAGTCTCCTTTTCCCCGCATCCACAACAGCACAGTACAGTTCTTGCTCTTTTGGATTTGTGCCAGTCTCAAACAGCAAAATTTAAATGCAATTACACCAATAATAGCATTGAGCATAAATGATAATATACCATAACATTGATAAATAAGGAAAATAATATGATAATGATCAAAATAAACAAAAATTGCAAGCATAAAGATTGAAATTGTCAGAATAAAACAAATTACAGTTCTACTTTATCTGAAGAAACTCAATAATATCAATACAACTCTATTACAATATGCTACTGAAAAAATCTACATATATATTACCATTACTACAGCTAATGTAGTTATATTAGGATAAAATACTCCATAATAATAATAAATAAGTAATGAATATCACATGATGATAAAGGAATACATCTTTTAAAAAACTAAATTTGTGCAAATCTTATTTCTGTCAGATATATTAAACATAAAAGCATAAGAATTTACAATTTTTATCCAAATGTCAATGCTAGAATTTATTTTATAATCAGGAAGAGCAGTAGCTATAAATCAGCATTGATAGAGAATAGAATATCACTATAAACCTATTTGAATTAATTTGCATTTAGACAAATTTCTAGTCAATACCTGTGAAGTGGGTATTTTTTGAAGTATGTAGGGAGTACACACTAGCACAGATAGTTTTCTTAAATTGATCTTAACAAATACAGAATTATTTAAATTATAAAAATGTTAGGTTAAATCATTGGATGTAATACTTAGGAATTCAAATACACTTAAAAAGTAAACAAAAACATTTTTATTCAATCCCCTGAAAAAAAGACCCAGAGAAGTTATTCAATTTTAATGGAATTCAAAACATTCAAAAATGTGTTTTTCAAAATAAAACATCAATATTTCTAGAATAAAACTAAATGGTTAGAATCAGCCAGAGCTCTTAAAAAGTGCAAATGATATTAAAGAAATAATCTGAGCTTTTCTCTTTAGGCACTAGAAAATCAGGAACAAATAGATTTCTAAGGATTTAATAAATTTAATAAAATTTAATAGAAAAATAGGAAAAATCAATAACTGGATGTTTGAAAAACAAAAAAAATGATAGTCGTAAAGCTATTTTATTATAGGAAAGGAGAAGGATACATCACTGATGATAACAATCTAAGTGTAGAATTACTGAAATTAAATATATTAATAGAAAATAGAATATAAAGACAAAAGAATAGAGGAAAGAATTATGTTAAAATTTATGCCAAAAGGGCAGCACAGCACGAGGGTAGAACGTTTACACCTTGCATGTCGCTGACTGGGGTTTGATCCCCAGCATCCCATATGGTCCCCTGAGCACTGTCAGGAGTGATTCTGAGTGCAGAGCTAGGATTAACTCCTGAGCAATACCAGGTGTGACACAAAAAAGAAACTCAATCTTATTAACCAAACTTAAAAAGGTGCCTGTTGAGAGGACAGGCTGGAAGCTGGGAGAGGGATCAGGGCACCAACCTGGGAACATTGGCAGTGGGATTGTTGCCGCAATATGTATATCTGAAACTCAACTATGAATAAATTCGTAAATCATGGTGCTTTAATTTAAAATGTGGTAAAAACATGTTAATAGATTTGAATTGAAAGCAAATTGAATGGACAAATTCCTTAAATGAAATAAAAGAGCAGAGAGATAGTACAGGAGGTAGGGCACTTGCGCGTGCCGAAAGTCATAAGAAACCTGAGTCAGGAGAACTGGTCCATGGTTGGAAGATTGTCACAAGTTGGGGCAATGGGAGGGTAGTTAACGCAGAGAAGGGAACACTAACAATGATGTGTAAATGTTCACTCTAGACCAGAACTGAGTGCAGAAAGGAGATGAAGGAATACACATGATAGCCCCTTGGGGTATCTGTTGCAAATCATAATGTCCAAAAAGGAGAGAGGGGGAGGGAGGGAGCGATGGAGGGAGGGAGGGAGGGAGGAGGGAGAGAGAGAGAGTAGGAGGAGAGAGAGAGAGAAAGAAAGAAGAGAGAAAGAGAAGGTGTTCACCTGAGAGGCAGACTGGGAGTGTGGTTGGCTGGAGGGAAACTGGTGCCTGGACATTGGCATAGGAAGCGTGCGCTGCTGGTGAAGGGACCAGTGTTGGAAGACTGTATGACTCAAACCTGTTGGGTGACATGCCTTACTGAGTCTACACACCTCCAGCTACACTTAGCTGATGTGAAGAGCTGGTCCCTGCCTTTGGGGACCCTCTGGTGAACACAATGGGATCTCGGGCAGAATTGGATTGATTTCATAATTTTATATGGCATAAGTATTTTTATCATGGATCTTGCTTGCCCCAGATCGATATTCTGTCCCTAGGGTCCCCGCATGGGACATACATGTAGATATTCCAAGAGTACTTGGCTATGTTAGATCAATCATAGTGTAATCTATTCTACAAGTTCAGAGACATGTCTGTGAGCCTCCAGGCAAATTAAGGTTTCTCTGACTCTAAAGGTAATGCCAAAGTGAATTATTCTGATGGATTTTGGACCTTATTGGGATACAGAGTCTGGGATCTGCTCACCATATAGTCATGATAAAGGTATTAATGTCATTTCCTACAAATTACATTCTCAACTGCTTTCTGGTTCAGAGATGCAACCCTTCCTCTCTCTGCTAGGGAGATTTTGCCTCTGGAAATCAGCTCTGGCTTTTGTGAAACCTGAGCCAAAGTCCCCCCTAAAGATCTACATTTCAAAGGGGGCATTTACCTGGCTACATCTCTAGATAACCCAACCCATAATGGACTGGGCTGGAAGATTTTGCCAGGCTTCTGTCTGTAAAAGAAGCAAGAAAAAGAAGGGGCCTTTTGGCTGTTTTGGCTTTCCTTGGCTTCCCTTGGTGTTTTCCTCTCTCCATCCTCTCTGTTCTCTGTTGGGCTTGAACACTTGGCCTTCAGCACTTCAACACTTAGGCCGGGGTGTGCTCTCCAGGGTCGGCCTAAGCCGCTCAGAGGAGGGACCAAAGTTCATGGTGAATGGGACCGCTCTTCCGGTCTGCCAGTGGGGCCCTGGCTTCTCCCCACAGGGGGCCGTGGTGGGGAAGCGTAGGGGTGCCGAATCCTGCCTGACCTCCCTCGTAAGCCAGGTGGGGGGGGTGCGGAGGACAGCTCTTGCTCTGGCAGGGGGCCTGCTTGGGTTCCTGTTCTCTCAGACCGGTCGACCCCTGCAGTTGGTGGGGGCCACCCTTTGGCCCTTAATGGTGCCCCTGGAGCACTCCAGGTTGTCCCCCATTCAGTTGCACGAGGCCAAGCCAGTGGTGCTGTGTGCCAGTTCCCTGATATTGCTGCCCTCCTCTGACAGGCTCTCTTCAAAGCTCAATTGCCATTTGCAACACTTCAACACTTGGGTGTTGGCTTCAACACCCAAGCCATCTTTGCTTACACATGGCGGGGCCAGTCAACCCAGTGTCTGGGGTTTTTCCTATTCCTGAATTGTATATCAGAATCTGTGATAGCAAAGTCTTTTAAAATTGCTCTGGATTACTGAGTTTTCATCCATTCTCTATTGGCTTTGGAGGTAGAAAGGGAACTCATTTCCTGGTGTTGTTAGGGACCCCAGCGGTCCCCAACACAAACCCAATCATAAAAAGCTTTGTAACTGTATTATAAGGGTGATTTAATAAATAAAAATTAAAGAGATAATAGCCCCAAACACCCCTATTTAAGAGGAATATCTGTGCACTGATATGGGGCTGTTGCAGGTGGGCCTCATGGGTGTCTTATGTGAGGCAGAAAGGGGAGAGAGATGGTCACTTTCTCCCCAGTTGCCTTTGCCACCTGGGACTCGCTGGGCAGGCTTAGAACTGATAAAGTCTGCGATGAGCCCCCTGCATGGCGTGGGTCTGAGCCCCACCAGCCCCACGAGGTAGCCGTCAAGCCACACCTGATGTCCACTTGATCTCTAGGCACGGGAGTTGATCCCCACCACCAGAGATTTCTCGGGAGCCAGAGACTCAGGCTGGAGCGAGGAATTGCTCTTTGCAGGAAAGGAAAGTCAGTCCCAGGCCTTACCCAGGGTTGCCTCAGGGTTCTTGTCTTCCTCGAAAAAAAGAATTTTCAGGAGTCAACCAACAGTGAGGTTAAAACAGGTTTTATTAAGGAGGTTTTTGGAAAGGGAAGGGGAGAGAAAGTAAGAGAGAGAGTACACATTTCAAGAGGGGAGATGCAGGTAACACACGTGCTCAGTTACCACATCTGCTCGGCCACATGGACTCAGGCAGCATGTGTGTCCATGCAGCATGTCTGCGACATCTTTTGGTCAGGACGACTTTTATAGATTTCTCCCGAAGTTACTCCTATATGGGGCTTCAACCTAGGTTGCTAGGGCCGTTGCCAAGGGGAGTAGACTTTGGGAGTGGTCTTGACTGGAATGCTCTGGAGTCTTCTGTGAGCTGGGTCCTGGGTGGCGGAAGGCTGATTCATCTCCCTCAGGAGATTTAATTAGCTAAAGCCATTAGAAGGGCCTATGGCCTATGGGCTTCACACATTCCTTTTGGCCTTCCCTTCCCCAGGGTCTATTGTTGATAGTGGCCTTATCAAGTCTGGTTTTCAAACAGGCGTGACTCTGGATAGCTGAAGGACCAGATTTTTCTTCTTCTTCAGGAATTTTTATTGCCATGTGGCGCCCCTCCATCTGCCTGCCTACAACAGGGCCAATGCGAGTGAGAATATAAATCCAAAGAGCACAGCACCAAGACATCTACTTTGTAATCAAAAGGACAAGAGCAGAGAGAAAAATATTTAATTTATTATTTGTTTTTATTTAGAGCCACAAAAGTGATCTGGTGATCTGGTGATCTTGACTCTGTAATCAGGGATCCCTCCTGGCTGACCCAGACATTGAACATGGGTCAGCTGCATGCAAGGCAAGCGCCCTGCCCTTTTACTAAGTTTTGAACCCCAGAAATATATAACTTAAAGTAGCAAAGAAGCAGAATGAGTTCATAAGAAAAGGAAACAGCATAATATTACATCAGCTTTCTCCAGTGAAACCCAAACCTTGTTAAATTATACCTTATTTGATTTTTTCAGGAGATGTTCCATGCATGAAAACTTTATGATATTCCCAAGACTAGGATATGGATAAATGTCAATTCCACTCAACAAGCAACTGCCATACCCAATCAGATCAACAATGACTCTAATGTAAGTTTTATCTTTTTAGAATTAATCATATCAATGTATCTACAATAGTTAATTTGATATGTGTATTTCTACTTTATAGTAGAAAGGACTCTTCTACAGGAGACTTTAAGGTCTGAATCTTTTAGGAACAATGAGTAACTTTGCTGCAGGATCCAACATAAAAGCAAAAAAGTAGAGATTTTATATATAATATCAATTTTTAGATATTAAAATAATATTTAATAAACATTAAATCACTTGTATCAATTGTCTTCCCATTGATCATCAATTTGCTCAGTGGGCATCAGTAACGTCTCCATTTGTTGGGAATGAGGTCTATTATTTTTACTGTTTTTGGCATATCAAATACACCACTGGTAGCTTGCCAGGCTCTGTCATGGTTCTGGATTCATCCCAGGGGATCCAGTCTTTTTTCTATGTCAGACCATCAACCAACCAGGGCCCACGGGCAGAGCCCTAGGTGTGGACAAGCCTGTCTCCTATCTGCCAGCTGTCAATGCAGCCAGGCACTGCAGCCTTGGCACTGGAACACCTTGAGGGGGGAAAATAAATCAATACATTTATTGATTTATTTAAAAATTCATAAATAATTAGTTATTTAATGAATCAATTAATTAAATGGAATGAAAAACTATCTAGATTCACTGGACATTTTAGTCTTCTAATGAATAGAACTTTTTTCATTAATTATTTTTCATTAATTATTTTCATTACTTAAGTATCAGGAACAAAATATTGAGAAAAAAGTTAATGTTGGCCATTGTTCCATTATTTTATCTGTTATATCTATATGCATCTTAAAATAATAAAATTTTCCAACAAACAATTTGATGCCTGAGGAATTAAGTTTTATTTTATTATTTTTATTTTTTTATTATTTATTTATTTATTTATTTTTTGGCTTTTTTGGGTCACACCTGGCGATGCTCAGGGGTTACTCCTGGCTCTGCACTCAGGAATTACTCCTGGCGGTGCTCGGGGACCATATGGGATGCCGGGATCGAACCTGGGCCCTTACAGGCCGGCCCGTGCAAGGCAAATGCCCTACCCACTGGGCTATCGCTACGGCCCTGAGGAATTAAGTTTTGGGTTGAATCAATATATTATGCCTCGTTTACAAAATACACAAACAGAATATACCGGGTCTCTGAAAGAACAACTGGGAAATGCTTGTTTATTATCATCAAGGACTTGTTGTTTTTACTTAAAATCACACATTCATTTCTGTCTGTTTGTGTTGGGTCCACATCCAGTGATGCTCAGGGGTTGTTCTTGATTCTGCCCTCAGAAATCATCCTGTTAGGTCTAAGGAAACCATATGAGGTTCTGGTAATTGAACCCAAGTCGACATGTACAACACAAGTGTTTTACCCTTGTTACTTGGACACTCATGTGTTCACTTCTTCATAATTGTACAGATCAAGCTGTTTAATAAATCTATTGAAAGATACCATAAAATACTTAATAGATGTAATGTTTGATGCATTAAATATAATTTTTTCTTAAAATTTTGATTCATGTTTTTAACATGACAAGCAACGTCATTAGAGTTGACATTTTCTATTTTTGCACTGTATTTTCACCATAATTAAGAATAATTAGTTCTGATAATATGATGAGAAGGAAATTAGTTACAGATTAATTGTACTGGTTTCAAAAATAAATTCAATAAGGGAGCTATTGTTTATTAAGTAACCATAGTGAAGGAAGAATTTTTCCCTTATTTGAATGATAAGGAAATGAGAGGTCAATCCAAACTACCATTCTCAAATCCTTCAAAGGAAAATGTCCCCACAGTCTTTAAAATAGTATAGTTTAAACAATAATACTTATTTAAACAGACTAAATGGAATATTTAACCTTAGGCAAAAAAGAAAACAAGCTTAAGGACTGTATTGCAGCTTTTTGCCTGCAAGAGCCCTGGGTTCAATCCTCAGCAATGGACAATAAATATTAATAAAATTAAAAATTATATCCAAAGTAACATTCTAATTATAGCCTTCATTATTGTCACTGTCACTGTCTTCCCGTTCATCATCGATTTGCTCGGCGGGCCCCAGTAACATCTCCATATGTCCTGTCTCATTCTAGTAGAGCCCAAGGGCATCTGCTTGCTCCAGGAACATAAAGAGCCTCAATCCATTCTGGAATGAGGTCTATAATTGTTACTTGTATTTGGCATATCAAATACAACACGGGTAGCTTGCCAGGCTCTGCCATGCAGGTAGCATTCTCTTGTAGTCATCTCTAAGTCCAGCATTTATTGATGAACCGCGTGATAGGCTGGTCTGCAGAGTGGAGTTCTGACGAGAGAAGTCCGGATGTGGAAAATGGAGGCCCTCATGGAGTGGGGGTCGTCTGGCTTGTTGCAAGGCTCTGCTGGGGTGGCGCTCCAGGGCTAGAACCTGCCATCCCTCCTGGGCGCCTTGTGAGTAGCTGGGCACAGGGAGAGCAAATAGCAGCTCTGCCCCATGTCTGTGAGTCTCTCTTCATTATTTACTTGATTTTAATACTTTCTTTAACAACCTTAGAATATCTTAAAATATTTTAGAATATTATTTTTGTTTTAGATACTAATTAATAACAAATCTGGGGATTGAAAATCAACCAAGTCACTTATTCTATGATAAGGAAATATTTCATGGATGCAGGTATAAATTTATTTAGGTTATATAGCACAGATCTTTCTCCCAGCCTTTCTAGGTCAATGGATAACAGTACCCAAAACTGTAAACTGGACTTTAGCAGTTTGCACCTAATTTTAAACAGTTCATAGATCATAGAATTGTCTAGTTGAGGTTACTTCAGGATAAGCCTTATTAGCAGACAGATTTCCAGTAAAAATTTTTTTTCTTGTGTCCCTCTAACGTAAAAATTATTTGTGTTTGGGGAGGAATATTTAGGTGTTTCTTAGCATAAAAAGGCAAAATCATGGCTGCTATATAGTTCAGCAATAAAGCATTTGTCTTCCACGTATGAGGTAATGCTCTCTCTCTCTCTCTCTCTCTCTCTCTCTCTCTCTCTCTCTGGCACCACAAAATAGAACAACATAATAAATATAACAATATATTGAGGTATAAGATAAAATAATATAAATAAAAAACAATAGGGCCAGAGATAGTTGAAACTACTAGAGCACGTTTTCCATGAGAAAGCCAACTTCTCCTACAGTGTCATCCAATCGCGTTCACCATTAGCCCTCAAGCAGTGATTAAGTCATCTCTATGTGTATATACAGTGTGCTGTCCCAAAATCAACAACTTTGAAATGAATGTGCAAACATAAATATAAATGTGGTCACCACTCTAGGAAAAAATATTAAAATCTATGTGTATTTTGTTTACATACCTTTTGGGAGCACACATAAAATGATTTAATAAAAATGGTCAACTATGTAAGTGAAGGATTAAGATCAGAAATATTCAGGAAAAAAAAGTAAGCCCTAAAAATCCTAAAAGATCTAGTTTGAATATTTCTGGAAATAGGTGTAGTTCCAGGAAATGGGAGCCAGAATAAAAAGAGCTCTGAGAGGCAGAGATCTGTGAGCTCTGGATAGTTACCCATTTTTATTAGGCAGTAAACCTATAAATGAGAGTGCAGATTCTATGGTGGAAAGAGCTCATGTTTCCTTTCATGACAACCATAATCTGTAAAATTTTTGTTTAAGTTTATATTAAATCAATTATTCCCCATAAAATATCATAACATGCATTATATAAAGATTAGTAGTTTCATGTTATATGTGCACATATCCATATATGTCAAATAATGGTAGAAAAAATTTTTATGTTTTTTAATTTTAAAATAAAAATTGAAGAACTACAAAAAAAGTTCAACCCAAACTACAGCTATCTGAAGTCATTAGTTTCTCTGTGAATTATAGGCATATTTTCGAAGGAGTAAGACAGAGAAGAAAAATTAGTAGATTGAGCTTTCAATAATGCTGTTTCTGACTTGAGAACAGAACATTTTCAGAACAGGGTGTTTCTAAATAGAAAGCTTGATATCTTCCCGACCTATGAAAATTAGGACTGTTGTTCTGATGTTTGTGTTCTAGTTAGGTTTTTTTTTTTTAATTTTAGCTTTTGTTTTCAGAACATATCCAGTGATGCTTACTCCAGTTCTGCACTCAGGAATCTTTCCTGTCGGTTCCCTGAGGACCATATAGGTTGCTGAGATCCAACTTGGGTCAGTTTTGGGCAAGGCAAGTTGCTCTACATATTGTACAATCTTTCCAGCCATGAAGCTCAGGACGTTAAGAGAACGAGAGCAACAGAAAATTTAAGTAGTACTTTAACAATTCCAGGGCTAGAAAACAAAGTGAAGTGGAAATTTATAACAATTTTTATATGTAAATGGTGCCCAGATGTCTTCCTGATTCCAAAGTTAAATATACATAACAGAATTGAAGAATCTTGAGGAGCAAAGGACTGAGTAGAAATTTGAGAGACAAACTGCAGTGCTAGTACAAGTTAAAATTTCAAAGTGAAGAAATATTTTTAATTATAAACTTTTACAGCAATATTTTATGCAAAATATAAAAGAATATGAGACTCAGCATGAAATATACAATACGCTGGATGCAATTAAAAATTATTCAACAATGGGCCGGAGCGATAGTCCAGCAGGTAGGGCGTTTGCCTTGCGGGGCCGGCCCATGCCAGCAAGGGTTCTATCCCCGGCATCCCATATGGTCCCCGAGCACCGCCAGGAGTAATTTCTGAGAGCAGAGCCAGGAGAAACCCCTGAGCATTGCTGGGTGTAACCAAAAAAAGCAAAGAAAAGAAAATCCAACAAAATAAGAATTAGGGTAATAGTACTTATTCTCAAAAGAAAAGAAAATTAGCATAGAACAATATAACTTGAAGAAAAAAATATGATTGTATGATACAAAATACCAATTGGGACTATTAAAGTAATGAAAAATACTCTAGAATGAAATAAATTTGTATTAATTACCAGCTGAGAAATAAGTTTTGCTTAAAGAGAGTAATTAAAAGTTCAAAAATGCAAGTCCAAAAATTAAAATTATAATGTCACTTCACTTGTCTTCCCGTTGTTCATCGATTTGTTCAAATGGGTGCCAGTAACATCCCCATATGTCCTGTCGAGAGCAAGTGAGCCCAAAGGCATCTACTCGCTACAGGAACACGAAGAGACTCAAACCATTCCTTTTGGTCATGGGAATGAGGTCTATAATTGTTACTGGTTTTGGCATATCAAATGCATTATGGGTAGCTTGCCAGGCTCTGCCATGTAGGTGGTACACTCTCAGGAGTAGGCTCTCATCTCGTGCATAAAATTATAATATGTGCAACTAAAAAAATTCTAAACCTAACAGACAGAATAAAGATAACAAAGGAAGAATAACTATTAGTAAACTGGAAAATATCGAGCTTCTCTATTATTACTTTTTATTTCCCACATTTTTTAGTTCTTTTGCTACTTGATAGTGCATAGTCCCTACCCTTTCTCTATGTGCCACAGAGAATGAGGCCCTCTTTCTCCCTATGACTTATTTTATGTGGTATTCTCTAGTTTTATTCAAGTTTCAGTAAACTGAAATGCCTCATCTTTTATTATAGTTGCATGGTATTCCCTTATTATGCTGTAACCTCTCCTCTATCCACTAATCTGTCATTATTATTTGCTTTTTTCTTTTCATGATTATTGCACTGCAAATAACATAGATGTGCATGTCTTTTTGAATAAATATTTTTGTGTGTTTTGTTAGATGCCAAGATGTAAAAATCACTGGGTTCGAGATATATTAAGCAGTCTCAAGGATCATCAACAAAAATTCTAATAGTTCCATTAAAAAATGGATAGTTGATGAAAACACACATCCACAAAGAGGTTTCCAGTACTTTTTTTCAGACTGATTTAACTTTTTGACTTCTTCCATTCTAATTTTGTACCCACTGTTATATTTTTAGGCCAGCCAATCTATTCACTGGCTCTATGATTTTTGTTACGATTTTTCTGAAAGTTTTTCTCACAACTACTGTCTTTGTGGAAAGTTCTCTTCCATTGATCTCATTTCAGTGTGTATCATCAGAATTGCTGCCTTTAAGTCTTCTTCAGATAGCTTTTATAATTTTGCTGCAGGAGGGATTTTTTTTCAGGCTGTTATCTTGATTTATCAGACAAGTTGAGTTGCTATGTCTCACCAATATTTCTGGTGCTCAAAGAGGGCCTGGTCAGAGACCAAGAAAGTTGCAGTCACACATGCCTGGCACCAACAATAACACCACATTGACGCCACATTGGGTGGATATCAGCATCGAGCAGAATTTTAATGAAAAAAGTGCCCAGCAGTCACTAGCTTGTTGCCGTCATGGAGCTTTTCGCAAAGGTTGAGAACTTCATTTCAGGTTGAGCTTAAGAGGCAGCTTGGACCTCAGTGCCTGAATATGTACTTGAGGAAACAATGAAAGGTCTCAGTCTGTCAGGACACCGGCATTGAGAAGGAAGAAAAATTACCTTTGTCATTCACCGGTTATACTTTGGAAGGCCTATGAGGTGTGTGTGTGTGTGTGTGTGTGTGTGTGTGTGTGTGTGTGTGTGTGTGTGTGTGTGTGAGATAGGGTTCAGATTACTTACTCAGTCAGAAAGGGACCGGTGGTCTCAGTTGTTTGCCAGATTAGACACTTGATAATTGTCTGTCAGCCCCTACGTGCCTCATCTAATTACCAGGGTAGGTGAATTTCTCCTCAGGAGTTTGCTCTTGCCATTCCTGTGGAAAGTAAGATCCAACAGGGAATTTAGAAGTCACCAAGTTGTAGTCTACAAGCAATTGCTGTTCTTGAAAGCTTCTTGTCTCCAATTCGAGATCTATAAGCATGGATCACAAAGTTGTGGTCTTGGGTGTCTGTGGTAACGCACCCTGATCCCCAATGAAACATTACCTACCTTTGAAATCTTTCACTGATTCCGGCTCTTTCTCCTGTGTTGGGACTTCTTTTTTTGGCAAGAACTTCTAGCTCCAGCCTTCTGGGTATTGTCTTTTTGTTTCTTGCTGTGAAAGTTCTGTTGGTTGTTTTCTGTTTTTGAAACTGCTTTAGAAATTAGTCCAAGTTTGGAAGTAGATTTGTTATGGTCATGGGAGGAGGCATACAGAAAATCTCCCATTTTTTTGGCAATCTTGATGCTACCCTGCTGCGTATCAGTCTTGAAAATGAAAAGCTCCCAACAGCAAGCAACTCAGAAATATTTTCAAAATTTTCTATTGAATAACTGCATAAAAATCATTCTTATGAAAATTGCATTCATCACTTTATTAACATGATTTCAAATCTTTGTTAAAAACAGGCATGGGCCCCATTATTTCATCTTCAACTTAAAAAAATGAAATAAATTGCTAAACATTACAAACTATAAAAAGTTTTAAAATAGTATGAAGATAAAGGCACTTTCCTTTCATGCAGTCAACTTGGTTTCCATCCCATCCCTTATAGGGTTCACGGAGTCCTACCAGGAGTGATTCCTAAGTGCAGAGCCAGGAGCAAACCCTGAGCACAGCTGGCAGTGGCCCCCAAATCAGCAAACAGAAATGATAAAAATAAATCAAAGTGTCTTGTAGTTTTCTTTGTACAGGTCCTTTACACACTTGGGTAAGTTGATTCCTAGGTATTTGATTTTCTGTGGTACAATTGTGAATGGAATTGTTTCCTTAATATCCCTTTCTTCTCTTTCGTTATTTGTATATAGGAAAGCCACCGACTTTTGCGTGTTGATTTTGTATCCTGCCACTCTACTATATGCGTCTATTGTTTCTAGGAGTTTTTGGTAGAGAGTTTAGGGTTCTCTAGGTATAATATCATGTCATCTGCAAATAATGATAGCTTGACTTCTTCCTTGCCTATCTGGATGCCCTTGATGTCCTTTTCTTCTCTGATTGCTATCGCAAGTACTTCCAGTACTATATTGAATAAAAGAGGTGAGAGTGGGCAACCTTGTCTTGTCCCTGATCTCAGGGGAAGGCTTTCAACTTTTCCCCATTGAGAATGATGCTCGCTGTGGGCTTTTGGTAGATGGCTGTAACTATCTTGAGGAAAGTCCCTTCAATTCCCATTTTCTGGAGGGTTTTAGTCATGAAAGGGTGCTGGATCTTGTCAAATGCTTTCTCTGCGTCTATTGATAGGATCATATGGTTTTTTATTTTTTCTCTTATTGATATGATGTATTATGTTGATTGACTTGCGAATGTTGAACCATCCTTGCATACCCAGGATGAATCCTACTTGGTCATGATGTATAATCTTCTTGATGAGTCTTTGGATTCTGTTTGCTAGTATTTTGTTGAAGATCTTAGCATCCGTGTTCATCAGGGATATTGGTCTGTAGTTTTCTTTCTTTGTGTTGTCTCTCCCTGCTTTGGGTATCAGGGTGATATGTGCCTCGTAGAAGCTGTTTGGGAGTGTTTCTGTTTCTTCTATTTCCTGGAAGAGCTTGAACAGGACTGGCAGTAAGAGATAAAAGAGGACACAAGGAAATGGAAACACATTCCCTGCTCATGGATGGGGAGAATCAACATTGTCAAAATGGTAATACTCCCTAGAGCTCTATACAGATTCAATGCAGTCCCTATGAGGATACCCATGACATTCTTCAAAGAAATTGACCAAACAATCCTGAAATTTGTATGGAACGATAAACCCCCAAGGATAGCTAAAGCAATCCTCGGGAAAAAGAAGATGGGAGGCATTACCTTTCCCAACTTCAAACTGTACTACAAGGCAGTAGTAATTAAAACAGCATGGTATTGGAATAAAAACAGACCCGTGGACCTATGGAATAGAATTGAGTATCCTGACACCCAACCTCAAACACATGATCATTTAATCTTTGATAAAGGTGCAACGAGTCTAAAATGGAGTAAGGAAAGCCTCTTCAATAAGTGGTGTTGGGAAAACTGGGCAGCGACATGTAAAAAAAATGAATTTGGACCTGTGTCTAACACCATGCACAAAAATCAGATCAAAGTGGATTAAAGATCTCAATATCAGACTTGAATCCATAAAGTACATTGAAGAAAATATAGGAAAAACCCTCCATGACATTGAAGCTAAAGGCATCTTCAAAGATGAAACATCTCTAACAAAGCAACTAGAAGAAAAGATAAATATATGGGACTACATGAAACTAAAAAGCTTCTGCACCTCAAAAGAAACAGTGACTAAGATACAAAAGCAGTCCACAGAATGGGAAAGAATATTCACCCAATACTCATCTGATAAGGGGTTAATATCCAGGATATATCAGGCACTGGTAGAACTTTACAAGAAGAAAACAAACAACCCCATCAAAAAATGGGGAGAAGAAATGAACAGAAACTTCAGCAAGGAAGAAATTCGAATGGCCAAAAAACATATGAAAAAAATGCTCATCATCACTAATCATCAGAGAGATGCAAATCAAAACAACAACGAGATACCACTTTACACCACAGAGATTGGCCCTTATTCAAAAGTGTAAAATCAACAAATGCTGGCGGGGATGCGGGAAAAGGGGGCTCTCATACATTGTTGGTGGGAATGTTGACTTGTACAACCTTTCTGGAAAACAATATGGACATTCCTCCAAAGACTAGAAATTGAACTCCCATTTGACCCAGCCATACCACTCCTGGGAATCTACTCTGGGAAACCAAAAATACGCAGCGGAAACACCATCCCTACTTTTATGTTCATAGCAGCATTATTCACAATAGCCAGAATCTGGAAGCAACCAGAGTGCCCGAAAATCGATGACTGGATAAAAAGCTTTGGTACATCTACACAATGGAATACTATGCAGCTTTTAGGAAAAATGAAGTTATAAAATTTGCCTACAAATGGATGGACATGGAGAAGATTATGTTGAGCGAAATTAGCCAGAAGGAGAGAGACAGTTACAGAATGACTGCATTTATCTGCATAACATAAATATATAGGTACATATTATGATACCAATATCCAAGGTCAAGTGAAACATACATCAGGAGGTCCTGTCAAAGGTGGAAATTATCCCAAACGTGTGGGAGTCAGAGGCTAGGTAAGACAGAAAATGGAACAGTGTGCTAACAATTGTGAGGGTACTAATGCCAACCTAGAACTGAGCATTAAATAGAGGCAAAAGGATACACATGACAACCCTTTAATGTATGTTCTGTAATCCATAGTCTGGAGAGGAAGGAAAAGAGAAAGAGAGAGAAATGGAAAGAAATAAAGAACCTGCCATGGAGGAGGGCTGGGGGGAGGGGGAGGGAACCGGGGACGTTGGTGGTGGGAGATGGGCACTGGTGGCGGGATGGGTGCTGGAACACTGTATGACCAAAACCCAAATATGAACTTTTTAATTGTATATCTTTGTAATTGTAAAAATAAAAAAAATTTAAAAAAATAAAATAATTAAATATTTTAAAAAAAAAGGGTAAAAGTTAACACACAAAAAAAAAATAAATCAAAGTATCTTCCTTTCTAAGTTAAAAAGGGAGAAATTTTCTGTAAATTAATTTTTGACTTGGTGACAAGCGATATGAGATTCCTGCCTCTACCTGCAGCAGTATACGAATATACATACATATATATATATATATATATATATATATATATATATATATGAAACACTTGACTACTATATCTTTGGGGAGAAACTTTAGATACTATATATAAAGATTACATTTATATTTATCCTTTTTATTCTTCATAAAGTTGTCATTAAATTTCCATGCAATATCTAAATTAACATTATTATTTTTTTCTTTTAATCTTTCTGCTAGACAATTAGCTATTAATTTTAGCAACGTATTAAAAGACTAAAAGAGAAAAGTATGGGTTCAGGAAGGTAGCAGAGAGCTTAAGTGTGATTCCCTGTATCTCTGAACTCGGTTTGGTTCCTAGCCTTTGTTAATCCTGTTCGTATCCCAGGTACATCCCTGTTGGCTCTTGAGCCCATGGAGGTCGCTTGCCCAGGGAGGGTCTCAGTAACAGGACCCAAGCAGCACCACTTCTCCAGTGGGAACATTGAGTCTTTCAGCCAGATTGGACAAGTATCACCAGGAGAGGCACAGAATCCATGGGAACTCTTGATAACCCTGCCCTAAGGTAAAAGACAGTTAAAATTAAGTAATTTAGAAGTTATAAACTTTCTTCTTTCCTTCATTTCCTCCCTGTTTTATTCTTCCCTCCTTCCCTCCCTTGCTTCTTAAGTCCCTCCCTCCTTCATTCCCTACTTACCTTCCTTCTTCCTTCTTCCCTGCCTCCCTTCATTTCTCTCCCCCTTCCTCACTCATTCCTTTCTTTCTTCCTTCCTGCCTGCCTTTTTTTTGGAGTGGGGAGAACACACCTAGAAGAGCTCAGGAGCTCAGGGGTCACAGCTGTTAGGGTTCTAGGGAACTCTATGAGGTACTGGGAATCTAACCGAGGTTGGCACATACAAAGCAAATGCCCTACCTACTGTACTGTCACTCTGGCCCCCTCATCTAATCTTCTTATTGAGGGAATTTGAAGAGAAAATATACCAGAATTAGGGTAATATTTGCTATTTTTAAATTCTTTTCTTTTACATAACATATTTCTTTGGACCTACTACACATTTTGATAGATAAATAATAAGATAATAAAATTAATATGTTCTAATTTTTAATTTATTTAAAATAGAGAATCCTGGCACTACACTATTTCAGCAATTCAGTGAATAAAATGATGCATCTGAAAATAAATACTAGAGTGGAATTTTTTGTATGACAGCTATTTTCTTAACCATCTTCAGATAGAGCAATCATGGTGGTTATTTTCTTAAAGGATTGCAATAGTTTTTCTTATGAAGATTTTTATAGTAAAGATTGGAGTAATGTGAAGGTCTAAAGCAGACAAGATCAGAGATGGGGAGTGGTCGTGGCTGGAGACAGTATGTGGCAGCACTCAAGGATCTAACTAGCAAAAAATATTGATGCTATCACAAGTAATAATAAATATATTTTTAAGAATGGAGGATACAGAGACAAGGATATAGGACAGGATATAGGATATAGGACAGGGATATAGGTTCTGTTACTGGCACCAGTGGTTTTTCAGGCATCACTGGAGATGGTGTTAGAGGCCTTCAGCATGCACAAGATGGGAATTCCAGGGGCCACACTCTCCCCAGTGCCGGGCCTGAGCAACCGCATATCCTGGTCTTCCGCTCAGAGGCTTAGCCTTTGTCTGAGATATACCCCCAGAGCACTTCTTGGGAGATTCTTCACTCCCTCAATAGAGGAAACACGACACAGTGGTGGAGTGGCATTAGCAATTTGTTAATGAGGAGGTGAAATAGCGTTTTGCTACCAGAAACAGGAATGTTGGGGCTACTCTAATGACGTTACCTCAACTACTGTAAGAGAATACATGTTTTTCCATTTTAGGTCACACCCAGAGATGCTGAGGGGTTACTCTTGGCTCTGTACTCAGGAATTACTCCTAACAGTGCTCGGGGGACCATATGGGATGCCAGGGATTGAACCCGGTCAGCCCCATGCAAGGCATATGCCCTACCAGGTATACTATAGCTGTAGTCCCTATAAAAGAAAACTTTAAAAGACTGCTTATCTATAGAAAAAATATGTGCATAATCAAGTTTTTCCATTAAGGTAAGTTGTGTTAAAATATTCTTACAACTATTCCATTTTTTTTCTGTAGTTTTGTGTATGAAAAGTGTTTGCTTTATCTATTCTGTATTTCCAAATAGCAACTTCAACTTCATAAAATTTTCAACTTGTTATTGGGCTCTAAAGCCAAGAGATTTGAGTCAAAGCAATACTTAATATTTATCATTGAGAATGATGTAAGAAAAGTAAGTTTCCAGATTTTTCTTAATGCACTAGTAAAAGTAATAGATTTTTTACCTATTAAAAAGCCCCAGCGGTTGGTTACTTGCCTTTGAGGCCTGCCTGCAGAGACCGGGGTCATAAGCCCGGCCAAGCCTGTGGCAGGAATGGGGAAGGAAAAGATATTTGTGTAAAGTGCCTCAGGAGCCAGAGAGAGACCCAGGGCAGAGGACCAGTCATCCCACAGGAGGTACTGGAACCCGGGCAGGCTTCAGACCCCTCCTGGGTCAGGTCCCCATCTTTTGGAGGGGGGTGTTGGGGATGAAATTCAGGGCCTCCCTAATGAGGTAATTCTCTGCTGCTGACGCCCAGTCTATCCCTGCACCCCCAGGACAACCCCCTCCCAAGTTTCTTGTTTTGGGATTACACCTGGCTGTGCTCTCGGCTGAGTCCTGTTGGGGCTGGGGAGACCTTGTGGGTATCGATGCCAGGGATCAAGCCGGGTCATCCATGCATGGCAGATACCCTCCCTGCTGCGCTGCTGCTCGGGCCAGGACTTCCAAAGTCCTCCAGTGTCCAGCCCCTTGGTAGGGTTTGCACACATTTAAGTGTGCTGTGGGTGTCGAACTGACCCTGCGCCTGTTAGGTTCTGCTGTGTGTCCCCTGCACCCCGCCCTCCCCTGCTGTACAGTTTCCCCTCCCCCATGTGTCTGTTTGGCTGTGGAGGGACACTGCTCTGGGGGTGGTTCCCACCTCGGCAGTGCCAGTCACGGCTGCTGCATGGTGCCTAGGCAAGACAGGGGAGCTCAGCCATGGGTGTCCCTCTACACCCCAGACCCTGTTCCCAGAGGCAGCATCAGCAGACAGAGATACCCTGGGTACTTCTCTTGTACCATAAGGGCTCGGTGGCGTGGCAGGGTCTTGGACCCAGCATTGCCCATTGGGGGCCCTTAATTGGCTGCCGTCCCTCTGTGACTCTTGGTCACCAGGAAGCAGAAAACTTGGTGGCCACGGTTGTCCCTGCCCAGCTAGCAGCTACAGTGCCCGAAGTGGCTGTTTATCTGTTTACCTAAAGGAGTCACTGGGCATTCTCCCTGATGAATACAGATGCTAAGATCTTCAACAAAATATTAGCAAATAGAATCCAAAGAGTCATCAAAAGATTATACACCATGACCAAGTGGAATTCATCCCGGGAATGCAAGGATGGTTCAACAACCGCAAGTCAATCAACATAATACATCATATCAACAAAAAGAAAAATAAAAACCATATGATCATATCAATAGATGCAGAGAAGGCATTTGACAAGATTCAAAACCCATTCATGATAAAAGCTCTCCTTAAAATGGGGATTGAAGAAACCTTCCTCAATATAATCCAGGCCATCTACTACAAGCCCACAGCGAGCATCATTCTCAATGGGGAAAACTGAAAGCCTTCCCCTTAAGATCAGGGACAAGACAAGGCTGCCTTCTCTCAACATTTCTATTCAATATAGTACTGGAAGTACTTGCCATAGCAATCAGGGAAGAAAAAGACATTAAGGGCATCCGGAAAGGAAGGGAAGAAGCCAAGTTGTCACTATTTGCAGATGACATGATATTACACTAGGAAAACCCGAAACTCTCTACCAAGAGGCTTCTAGAAATAATACATTCCTATAGTAGAGTGGCAGGGTACAAAATCAATACCCAAAAGTCAATGGCCTTCCTATATGCAAACAGCGAAAAGAGAAGAAAGGGACATTAAAGAAACTATTCCATTCACAATTGTGCTGCAGAAATTCAAATACCTAGGAATCAGTTTGACAAAGAATGTAAAGGATCTCTACAAAGAAAGCTACAAAACATTACTTCAGGAAATAAAAGAGGACCTGAGGAAGCGGAGACACATTCCCTGCTCATGGATTGGAAGGATCAACATTATCAAAATGGTAATACTCCCTAGAGCTTTATACAGATTCAATGTGGTCCCTATAAAGATACCCATGACGTTTTTCAAAGAAATTGAACAAACTCTCCTGAAATTTGTATGGAATAATAAACCCCCATGACTAGCTAAAGCAATCCTTGGGTAAAAGAACATGGGAGGTATCACTTTCCCCAACCTCAAGCTCTACTACAGAGCAGTTGTAATTAAGACAGTGAGGTATTGGTATAGAGACAGACCCGTAGACCTATGGAATAGAACTGTTTGTATCCTGAAACAAACTCTCAAATATACAACCACTTAATCTTCGATAAAGGAGCAAAAAATATTAAGTGGAGCAAAGAAAGCCTCTTCAACAAATGGTGCTGGAAAAACTGGGCAGCTACGTGTAAAAAAATGAACTTAGATCTCCTTCTAACACCATGCACAAAAGTCAGATCAAAATGGATTATAGATCTCAACATCAGACATGAATCTATAAGGTACATCGAAGCAAACATAGGAGAAATGCTCTACAACATTGAAACTAAAAGTATCTTTAAAGACGACACACCACTGATCAAGCAAATGGAAGCAAAGATAAACAAATGGGATTATATAAAATTGAAAAGCTTCTGAACCTCAAAAGAAATGGTGACCAAGATACAAAGACAATCCACAAAGTTGGAAAGGATATTCACTCAATACCCATCTGACAAGGGGTTAATATCAGGATATATCAGGCACTGGTAGTACTTCACAAGAAAAAAAACAGCCAACCCCATCAAAAAATGGGGGAGAAGAAATGAACAGAAGCTCCCAAAAAGAAGACATTCAAATGGCCAAAAGGGGCTCTTCATCTTTAGTCATCAGGGAGATGCAAATCAAAACAACAATGAGGTACCATCTCACACCACAGAGACTGGCACACATCCAAAACAGCAAGAACAACCGGTGCTGGCGTGGATGTGGGGAAAAAGGGACTCTGATCCACTGTTGGTGGGAGTGCCAACTGGTCCAGCCCTTTTGGAAAACAACATGGGCATTCCTCCGAAAATTAGATATTGAGCTCCCATTTGATCCAGCATTAGCACTCCTGGGAATATACCCGAGAGACCGAAAAACACATAGCAGAAACACTATCTGTACTTCTTTGTTCATCTCTACACTATTCACTATAGTTAGAATCTGGAAACAACCTAAATGCCCGAGAACAGAGGACTGGCTAAAGAAACTGTGATTCATCTACACTATGGAATACTATGCAGCTGTCAGAAAAGACGAAATTATGAAATTTACCTGCAAATGGATGGACATGGAGACTATCATGCTGAGTGAAATTAGTCAGAAGGAAAAGGACAGATATAGAATTACTGCATTCATTAATAGGATATAAATAGATACCAGTGCTTTACTAAATGTGGGAAATGGTAATGGCAGATTAAAACTCACCATTGAATATACACAAAGAGACTTAAGTGATAAACTCTAAATATCTGCAGGGCTGGCCACAATGTGTAAAAGAAGAGGGAGAGAGATGCAGAGACAGAGAGAGAGAGACAGAGAGAAAAAGAGAGGAAATGGCGGTACCTGCTATTGAGGCAGCTTGGGGTGGGGTACATTGGTGGTGGAAATGGGGCACTGGTGGAGGGATGGGTGCTGGAATACTGTATTACCAAGAACCAATTATGAACAGCTTTGTAATTGTATATCTCACGGTGGTCTAATAAAAAATTTAAAAAAAGTGAAGGAGTCTCTGGGGACTCCACGCGCATAGATTATGGCACAGGTGGGTCTCAGCTCTGGCGGTGTCTGTGGGGCTGGGGAGGAAGCTGCCGCCCTGCACCACCAGGGGCGCCACGCATGCGTGCCTGTGTGCGTGACGGAGAGTGCACATATATGCGTGTAGTACTGGTCACCCCGAAGCGTGGGCGCCCCTCTCCAGCCCTCATCCGGTCACTGCGTTCTCTGCTACTGGAGGGGGCTTTGTGCTTCCCATAGGACCTATACGTGTGTCCCAGCCTGTCCCTCGCCCCTGGTGGGGGCCTGCTGTGGCCAGAGGGTTTCCGTTCCTTAGCAGGTGGTGGATTATCTCAGGTTCTCAATCTGCGGAGTGTGACCGTGAGGAGGAGGAAGGGGCAGGGGTTCGTGGGCCTGTGAGGGGCTGGGGACAGGGGCGGCCCTTCCTCGCATCCCGCTCCAGGTCCCCGCAGTGGTTGGGACGTAGGGAGGCCTGGTGCTGACCCGACTGCTGTGACTTCAGCTGTCCCCGTGGCGCCCAGGCCCCTGTGCTGCAGCCACGTCACTTCCGTTCCCACCATGTCCCCCCTGCCCCTCTGCTCGCACAGCTGGTGCTCTGCCCCTCGCCTTCCTCCCAGAGCTCGGACTCTCCTCATCCACATTCACAGCATAACCATCTCCCGGGGTCCTTCCTGGACCCTCCTGTCCCTGCCCAGGGCCCTCCCAACCTGGCCTGTTGACGAGGCCAGGGACGGGTGTCAGGGATGACACTGACCCCTCTAGAGGTCAGTGCGTAGCACGTCACAGTCAGCCTAGAGAGCACAGGGGTTGAGTGGTCTCAGTGTGGCTGGCGGCTGCCTCATCCCATCTGTGCGGTTCCTCACCCCTGAGCACAGCCAGGAGTAGCCCCCGAGCACTCTACTGGCTGTGGCGCTTGTACACACACACACACACACACACACACACACACACACACACAAAAATACACAAGGGTGCATGTGCCAAAATAAAATGTGAGGGGCCAGAGAGATGGTGTAGGGTGTTTAACTTGCATGCAGTCAACCAGGGTTCGATCTCCAGCATCCCATATGGTCTCCCGAGTACTGCCAGGAGTAATTCCTGAGTACAGAGCCAGGAGTAACTCTTCAAAGCCCAAAACAACAACAACAACAACAACAACAACAACAACAACAACAACAACAACAAAAAACAGAAGACCCTAAAATAAACTAAAAGTAAACAAAGCGTGAAAAGTAAAATAAAATAAAATCGGCAGAGCCTGGCAAGCTATCCATGTTGTATTTGATTTGCCAAAACCCAGTAACAATGGTCTTAGGCTCTTCTTGTTCCTGGAGCGAGCAGATACCATTCGGCTTCACTAGCACTTGAGAGGTCGTGTGGAGATGTTACTGGTGCCTGCTTGAGCAAACCGATGAACAACGGGAAGACAAGTGATACAAGTGATACAAGTGATACCTATTAAAATTATTCAGATGTAATTAAAATACTGTGAATATGTATAAGACATAGTGAATAAAAGTGTAAAATGTTACTTACATACCTAATATTTCTTTTTTATCAAACATACGTAAGTTAATGATATTTGTAACCTCATCATTTGAATCACTTCTTTTTTAAATAAGCATTAGATGATAATTTACAAAAAACACTTTGAAAAGTGTACATATCCATGAAATAAAAGTAGAATTTAGTAAAAGTAGAACTTACATATACAACTTAGTATTCATAACAAATGATACCACTTTATGTATTTGGGCTTTAGTATTTTTCCAGTGTTAACCTAATATAAAAATAAAAATTGGCAGACATTTGTCATTTTAAAATCATTTATGAAATTCTCTTATCAGCTGAATACTATAACTTATTCAATAATCAGTCATTTTTCCGAGTAAAGTAATTGTCTTCCTCTAAAATGGAATCCAGCCAGAGAGATGGTACAGAAGCAAAGTTCTTGCTTTGCATGTGGCCAACATCAGTTACATCTTTGGCTGGAGTGTTGCTTGAACACAGAGCAATAAAAGTGGCCCAATGTTACTTCCCTCCTTTATCACTCTCCAAAAAATTAAAGTGGAACTGAACTCTTATAACTCTGAATAAGGTGTTTTATTCTTTGATGGCCAGATTAAAGCACTCTCATTAATGCTCTAGAACAATTAGTCTTTTGTTGTTTTCATAAAGGCATAATAAAAATTAAAAACTGGAGCTTAGGATAGATACAAAATATCATTAAAGTGTGATTAATTGTCATTATGCATGGTACTGGTACTTAAAAAGGGTGTGGAGCAGTACAATATCAAATTTCCTTTCATTCTAAAAAAATTTAGGCTATGTATGCTGAAACGTAAGGTGAAAGCTTATTTTGGTCTAGAAAATCTAATCAATATGTAAATATTTACTTGAGTTAATTAGTCAACTAAATCAATTGGTCAGTTGGCAAAAGAGAAAGGAACAAACCCAGATAAAATCAGCACAGCCAGGATAAGAACTACCTTATTTAACAGGAACTACCTATTAAACCCATAGCTATGAAAAATAAGAAATAATTATTGCTTTGAGACTCTATGTACTAGGATGTTTTTGTGCAGTAAAAACATTCTGAAATAATTATTCTTATTTCCTTTGATAATACAAATCATTTCTACGGAAATATTTCCTTTCTATTTGATGTAAACATTTACTCTAGCTTCCTTGGATGATGCTTTCTGACCTCTTGAATGGCCTTGCGTTTTCAGGAACGAGGGATAGATCAGGGAACTGAGTAGGTCAGAGGGACTAGTCTCTGGGGTGATCTGACACGGGATCTTGGCAGAGGCTGAATCTTTACACAGTGGGACAGAGTTCACTTCTTAAGGGTTATTAAATGCCAGTCAATGTTGAATTTCTAAAGAGTAAAAATACAGAGACTGAACAGAGCAAATCAGGTTCATTTGGAGTACCAGAAAGGTCATGCTTCTGGAGCAACTATTACTTATAAAAGCAAGTCCTGGGAACATTTTAAGACTCAGGTGCATTTTAAAAGAACATAAATATAAAAATAATAATACAAAAATTATCTGTTAGGATTTTTACTGCTATCCAAAGTAAAATTTAATAGTTTTTAAGAAAGTATTTTAATCGGAAGCGCTTATAATTTATCACATAAATACTTAGCATGCATCCAAACTTTTACACACATGTAAAGAACATGAAAATACTATATTTAAGATGAAATGAAGCAGAAAATAGTAAGTACCCATATTTCCACCTATGGTTATACACCTTCATCTAATGTTCTGCCAGTCCTGTTCAGGATGACTCGAGTGAATTAGACTGTCCTTCATTAGATGAAGGACAACACTGTGAGCAAGCTGGCTTCCGAAAAGGATTCAGCACAATTGACCATATCCACATGGTAACCAAGCTCATTGAGGTTTGTAGGGAGTACAAGATGCCTCCTTGTCTCACATTCATTGATTTAAAGAAAGCCTTATATTCTGTGGAGACCGAAGCGACCATCGAAGCCCTAGCCAAACAGGGCGTCCAAACCCAATACATCAAGATCATCCTCCGTGAGCTGTATTACAGATTCACCACCAGGATCTCACCATTCTACAAGGAAGTGATCATTGATGTCAAAAGAGGGGGTTTGGCAGGGTGATACCATCTCACCAAAACTCTTCAGCGCCACCCTCGAGTACATCATGCGACAATTAGAATGGGAAGGAATGGGAGTGAAGATAGACGGTCAACAACTACACTGGCCTCCACTTCGCTGATGACATTGTTCTAATAACACCAAACATCAGCCAAGCGGCACAAATGCTGGCTGACTTCAACCAAGAATGTGGTAAGATAGATCTACCGCTGATCTTAACAATTCTATATTCATGAAAAATTAACTAGTTCTAGAATCCCCATTCACTCTCAACAGAACAAACATCTATGAATGCAGCAGTTATGTGTGCATAGGTCACACATAACTGCTGAGAAGTCAACATGATGAATGAACTAAAACCTGACCTGCGAGGGAGGGAGAGAGTCGCATGGAATTCCTTCAAGAGCATCAAAGAAATAGCTAAAAGGACAAATAATCTCTTGCTCCGGGCACATCTCTTCGACTCCACCATTCCCCCTGCATTAACATACGCCTCAAAGACCTGGGCCCTACGAAAACAGGATGAGAATGCTATTTGGGTATCCCAAAGAGGAATTGAAAGAGCTATGCTTGGAATATCTTGCCTCACTCAAGTGAGAGAAGGAATTCGGAGTTCTGACCTCAGTCGATGTTCCAGAGTCAGGGACGCTGTCTCATTTCCCTAGTCATCAAAAATCAGATGGGCTGGACATGAAATGTAATTTTGAGATGACCGCTGGACTAGAGCTGTTACCAACTGGATCCCATGGGACATCAAAAGATCACGTGGCTTCCCACCTACAAGATGGTCAGACTTCTTTGTCAAGACCCTGAACAAATGGTTGAGGCTCTTTGCATCCCTGAAGCAACCAGATGCCATTGGGCTACACTGGCATGTGATAGGGTCAAATGGAAATGTTACTCAGCAAATTGATGAATAATGGATGTCAAGTGATCAAGTGATCAAGTGATGGTTATACACATCAATAATAGGCATGTATTTAGATCAGTGTATCCTGAGTGAATGAACCAACCCCTGGGTGCATACAGAATGATGGGTTGTAATCTTGCATGTAATTGGAGGTGGGGGATGCACTAAGATTTACCTTTTTAAAGGAGGTGATAGGTCAAATATATTTGGGAACTTGTTGTATGACTGTGGTATGACACTCGCTTGTATCACTTGTCTTCCCTTTCACTGTATCACTGTCTTCCCGTTCATCATCGATTTGCTAGAGCGGGCCCCAGTAACATCTCCATATGCCCTGTCTCATGCTAGTAGAGCCCAAGGGCATCTGCTTGCTCCAGTAACATAAAGAGCCTCAATCCATTCTGGAATGAGGTCTATAATTGTTACTGGTATTTGGCATATCAAATACAACACGGGTAGCTTGCCAGGCTCTGCCATGCAGGTAGCATACTCTTGTAGGCATCTCTAAGTGCAGCATTTATTGATGAGCCGTGTGGCCGCTTGTGGCCGCCCAGCCGGGCTGTGATAGGCTGGTCTGCTGGGTGGAGTTCTGACGAGAGAGAAGTCCGGATGTGGAAAATGGAGGCCCTCGTGGAGTGGAGGGTCGGTCTGGCTTGTTGCGAGGCTCTGCTGGGGTGGTGGGCCAGGGCTAGAACCCACCATCCCTCCCGGGCGCCTTGTGAGAGGCTGGTCACAGGGAGAGCCAATAGCAGCTCTGCCCCATGTCTGCGTGTCTTCCCTTTATTCATCGATTTACTGGAGCAGGCATCTGTAACATCTCCATACATCCTGTCACGTGCTAGTGTAGCCCAAGGGCATCTGCTTGCTCCAGGAATACGAAGAGCCTCAGACCATTCCTTCAGGTCATGGGAATGAGGGCTATAATTGTTACTGGTTTTTGGCATATCAAATACAACATGAGTAGCTTGCCATGCTCTGCCATGCGGGTGGTATACTCTCAGTAGTAGGGTCTCATCTCCTGCATTTAATATTGAACCAGCCCTATTAAATGGGGGAGAGATCAGCTTTTCTCTTGGGTGGAGTCTGATGAGCTGTGGAGTCCAGGTGTTGAAAATTGTGGCTCTCATGGTTGGGGGTTCGTCTGACTTCTTGTGAGGCCCTATTGGTATGGCGGGCCAGGGCTAGAACTTGCATCCCTCCACGGCACCTCATGATTAGCTGAGCGCAGGGATTGCCGGTAGCAGCTCTGCCCCGTGTATCTGAGTCTCTGGATCAGGCATACCTGGACTTGAGTTAGTCTTTACTGTAGGGTGGGACTCTGACGAGTGGAATTCTATTTTGCTTTAACAAATGATGAAATCATGCAACTTGCTGCAATGTGAATGAAAAGAGGATGTCATGCTAAATGTAGTGAGATCAAGAGAAACAGATGCCGAATGAGCTCTTTCCTCTGTGGAATATAAGGAACAAAGTAAGAAAAAACAATCGATGAGTTATAACTGACCTTGAGAGTCAGTCAACAGAACTGGTCTGACAAGCAGATGGGGTTAAGGGTAGGATGGGACCTTGAGACTTTGGTGGAGGGATGTTGCCACTGGTGTAGTTGAGGTACTAAAACAGTGTATGCCTGAAGTTCTATTATTAACACTATTGTAAATCACCATGCCAGAGTAAAATTGAAAAGGAAAAAAAATGGGCACTCTGATCTATTTGGATTTATTAAAATAAATTCTACAGACATTGGAAGGACAGCAAGAAACCTTCCATACACCTTGTAACAGTTTTCTTTAAATGGGTTATATTTGAAAATTGAACTTACAAAAACTCATTCAAGAAGAAAGGGAAAATGACTGAAAACTACTAAGATAAAATAATTATAAAGGTTCTCACAAAGGCAACTAGGGATTCACATGAGTTAACTGGTAAGTGGCATCAAATATTTAATTTAGACATATCAGTATTACATTAAATATTTAGGAAAATAGATATAAAGAGGACATTTCATTCCTCATCATATATTATGGTCATAAGTCCGATGCTGAAATCTGAAAAATCGTTCTGTTATTTATTATAATATTTATGAACCTAGACACAAAAGAATTTTTTACATAAACCTTAGCAATTGTAAGGGATATATTTTCTAATGCGAATTGGATTGGATTGGCACCTTTGATCCCTCTCCAGTGGGGTTCAGGTGCACAGAATGAGACAAACACCTTTGTATTGTCAAAGCTTTATGGTCTCCTGGATAGCCCAAAGCATTGTTCCCCCACCCTCTTTCCTAACATGTGAGGTATTGTTTAAGTTTACAGAGACTTTAAGACACTAACAGTAAGCACATCAAAATTCAATCTGTGCATTAAGAGCAGAGATCACGATATTTTACATAGTCCAATCACAGGCACCCTGAAAATCTAGAATAAGGTCATAGCAGTGTCCTATTCTATTTTCTCCAAGTTGCCTTCTACATCTAAAGAACCAAAACATTTTATTCTATTTTCTTGTGAGCATTTTGCTGCCCATATTATTATAAAATCTCAGCTGTTTTTGTCTTGGTGACCATACTAAAACTGGGGTTATTTATAGTTAGGATAATTTCCCACAAAATGTTATGGTTAGCAACCTAAAACTCAAATGGTAATAATAAAGATTGTCTAAAAAATGTAATAATATACTTTGTGATTGGAGTACAAACCATTATTTCTTACAATTAAAACAATCTATGAATCAAAAGTAGAAATGATTTTTAAATTGGAGAATAGCATTAAAAGAAGGATTATATGAACTAGATACTAGGAAAAAGATTAAAAGCTATTAAATGAGACACATAAAAACAATTTCTCTGATCAAAATAAGACTAAAATTATCAGAAATCACTGGAGCCCAAAAGATTGCAGAGGGCTGTGGTACCTAGTTTGTTCCCCAGCACCACAAATAGTTGCCAGTGAACCACCAGGAGTGATCTCCAAGCACAGAACCAGTTGTAAAACCTGAACTCTGGTGAGGGCCATACCCTTCCCCAACAAGTAAAACTGTCAGAAAAAAAAAAAAACTCTTGGAAAAAAGGCTTGAGAATTGGTTGCATTGTACAAGGGGAAAATGATCATCGACATCTTTCCAAACCAAAGCAAATTAAATCCATAAAGATTTTTTGCAACATACCTGCTGGAATAACTGAAAATATAGGTCCATCTACTCCAAATGCTTTTAGGTAGCAAAATGAGGATTCTCTTGATTGGAGCTGGGAGTACAGAGTGATGCAATGGTCCTGAGCAAATGTGGGTATCTGTGTATAGTGTCAAACAAATAGCAATAAATAAATTCCTAGTAGGAGAAAGTTCGTGACTTTGTGTTTATAGTAGCTATAAAACTGGAAACAATAAAAATATCTGTCAAAGATTGAATTAACGAGTCAAAATCGGGAGACGAGGAAGCTTTAAAAGGACCGGGATCACTGACCGATGCTACCATGTGGCTAGACTTTACCCTTCTTATGAAAGAAAGAGTTTTAAAAACTACACACTCCTCTCCTCAATTGGTCAACTATTTATGTTTTTGTCTTGAACTTGGACCTCCTCTTAATAAAAGATCCTGTTGGGATGTTATTTTCAAAATGTGGATTTTGAAAATAAGAAAAGTGCCTTCTTGCATGTTTGCCTTTCTATCTTGGAACACTTGTTGGGACGTACAGGACTCTGAGGATAGCCAAACATTCATGAAGATCCCTGGTAGAGAAAGACTGTCAATTGATTTTGCTAGCTGAGCTGACTTTAGTGTTACATACTCTCAGACTAAGAGAGGACCCTGTAACTCTCTAGCTTACAAACCACAAGGAGGCAACATTGCTGCAGGCTTTTATGGAAAGGGGTTTTAACTGAGCTAATGATAGTCCCAGAAGAAAAAATCCCATACTGATTGCCTGCAGAGCCTTGAACTGGATCTTTTATGAGATGGAAAAAGGTCTGGGAAGGGTGATATCAGGCAAAAATGGACACTTTCCCCTCTTTGCATCTGTATAGTTGGTTCTAAAGATCTTTCATGTATCACATGTTCAGGAAAAGACAGTAAAGTGAAAGAACGTATTATGCTAATATAGCAGGATAAGTAACGGCAGATCAAACTTTGAGTGTGTTTGTCTAAGCCAAAGACTTCTAAAAGATTTCTATCAAGTGTCAAAGAAATCTAATGGTGGCTTTTGATACTAATTCGCTGGTGATTCTGTTGCTGGGGGCTTTTTAACTGCTTCAATGGCACCAGCTTGCTAGACAGGCAATACAATCTGAAAGCACATCCAAATACCTCAGCCAAGCTGCCTGGAGAGTATTGCTTGACTTATTCCCACTGAACTGTTTCAGAACTGCAGATTTGTGAAGAAAATAAATGGCTGTTGTTTTAAGCTGCTAAGTTTTGGAGTTATCTGCTATGCATCAGTAATACTTGGAACACATTCTAGAACAGGAAGTAGGGTAGCAGTGTAACCAAAACATAATGCATGTCTTGGCTTTGTGGCTGTGAGCTGGAAGGGATTTGAAAAGAGTATTTAGAAACAATAAAAGGACTAGTGAAATCTGTAGGCTAAGGAAAAAATAATGAATATTTCATTACAAAGTGTAGGAACTGGCTCCTTGTTATGCAACGATGTTAAGTTTGACAACAATGTCTCATTTGCTGGTGTTTGTAAGAGATGGTGTATAGCATCTGAGAACAATTCTGAAGCATCATCTGTCTTTTAATTTCTTAAGATAAATATGAGAGGAGAAAAATGTGTTAGATGTGGATTGTTAATATATAGGAAATGAGGAATAGCTGGGTACTAGGAATAAGAAATACAAATCTATTTCTTATTTCCAGACTCTTCCTTGATTTCTACACTCAAATTGAAAGGGATATCAGTTTAAATAAACGTCAGAGGGTTGCCGACAAGGATATTACAAACTTTAAGTGAATCAAAAGTTGATCTCTAGAATGGTTGCTGTGTTGATTTTGCCTGAGTATTTTTATAAATTGATATGTAACAATCCCAGGATGGTTTTAAAATAATTGTTGCCGCTGAAGAGAGGTCATATAATGTGAAGAGGCCTTTAGATTGCCAAACAATTGTGCATGAGGCAAAAGGAGATGCCAGCTTAGTTGAAAATATAGCCCACTTATTATGCAAAGTGATATTTGGCTCAGAATGCAGAATCCAGAGATTAAAGAATGGCAGGAATCAGGGAAAACAATCTCTAGAAATATTACATAAATTTAATCAAGGAAATTGCAACATTTTCTGTTTTCTTTCCTAGTTTTGGGACATATCCAGGAGTGCTTAGGGCTTACCCCTGGCTCTGTTCTCAGGGATTACTCACGATAGAGCTCAGGGAACCGTATATGCTGCCAAGGATTGACCAGAGTCAGCTGTGTCAAAGACAAGTACTTTCCTTGCTACACTATGTGGGACCCAAGAAAATGGCAACATTTTCATAACTGGTTGAAAAAAATTGTTATAGTGAGACTTTCTTATGTTCTTTCCTTAAAATTGGAAGAAGACTGTTGTAGTTATGCCATTCTATGCTGAATTTTGATATTGGGCATATCTATTGGTTCATTTTTCATATAGAAATGAATGTATATGAAAATACTATAAGTAATTGGGTGAGACACAGATATAAGGCCATGCTTTAGAATGTCTTACATTTTCCTTGAATTTGAAAGTATATTTTAAAAAGAAACCCACAAAGTAAACAACTCGCTTTCACTGTCTCATTTACATATTCATTTCTCCAAAAAAATATTTTTCAGCCAACTGCTTTGATCATAAATTGTTCTCTTAGCAAAAAGTAATTACTTTATAAAGGATGAAGTGCTTCTTTTCATATAGTAACATATTACATATTTTTCACTTGCCTTGGTCTGCCATCTAACAAGGTAGAATGAATTAAGTGAAGAGTTAAAGGCAGGTTCTGGGTTTAACTTACATCTGTTTTTCTCACTTGTTCTGTGACCCTGGTATTTAATCCCTTTGTCTCTCAGTTCCTTCATGTTTAACATAGAGATAATGTTGACGAATTTATCTTCCTTGATGGATATCTTTGAGGATTAGTGAGATAAAGCATGTTTGAAAGTCCTTCGAGTGCTCAGTAAATGATAGCTATTATCATTATTTTCATTACATAGACTTTAAGCTCTTTGAGAATGAAAATCCTCTCAGACTTTTTATTCTGTAGGAATATATCAGTTTTCTGAACACAGAGCTGAATTCCATGAATACCTGATCAATGAAATATTTTTATTATATAGGGAAATAAGGAATAACATATCCAATATCCCATTTTTACCAAATTATTCTTTGTATGATAAAAACTTGGATCAATCTATAGCTATAAGAGAAAAATTGTTATCAATCATCTCCATCAAAGACATTATTTTGTGTTTGTTTCTTTGTTTGGAGTGCTCATTTGCCAATGAGCCCAGTGCTCAGGGCTTATTCCTGGATCTGCATATAGGAATCACTCCTGGTGGACTTGGGGAACAACATGGGGTGCGGCCCAAATCTGTTTGATCATGTGCAAGGCGAGCACCTTTCCGGCTGTGCTTTTACTCTGCTCCCCAAAGATATTAATTTAGTTGTTATATGGTGAAGAACAGGGACTCAAAATTTTCCATTTTATAACAAACATTTTTTGCATATGTATATTTAAAATAAGGTGAAAAACTAATTGTGAAATCGCCTCTATGTTAAAAACTATATTTCATTAATAGCTAATTATCTGTTGGAAAACATATCCCTTCTCAACTGCATCACATGACCCCATTATGGAACGAAACAAAATGAATCTTGCTGAAACCTGTAGATACATTTATATACATATATTGTTACTTAACTACTTGATCTTAACTTAATCCTCTGTATTCATTAGAATGTGTTCATTATGTTACCTAGAAAATTCTCCGTGCATTAACATATGTTCTCCCTGCATTAACATACTTCTCAGAGATCTGGGCACCATGAAAGCAGGATGAGAATGCTATTCGGGTCTCCCAAAGAGGACTCGAAAGAGCAATGCTCGGAATATCACGCTTCACTCAAGTGAGAGAAGGAATCTGGAGCTCTGACCTCCATCCCAGTTCTATTCTAGAGTCAGGGACGCTGTCTCGTTTGCCAAGGCATCGGAAATCAGATGGGCTGGACGTGTAATGTGATTTGGAGACGGCCGCTGGACTAGAGCCTTTACAGACTGGATCCCACGGGATGTCAAAAGATCACGTGGCCGCCCACCTACAAGATGATCAGACTTTTTCATCAAGACCCTGAAGGAACGATTTGAGGCTCTTCGTATTCCTGAATCAACCAGATGCCATTGGGCTACATTGGCACGTGATAGGGTCCAATGAAATGTTACTGGCACCTGCTCGAGCAAATCAATGAATAATGGGATGTCAAGCGATCAAGTGATCAAGTGACCTAGATAATTATGAAAATATGTATTGAAAGTGATTGACGATATTTTTGGTGATTGAAATTTTATTTTATTTTAATTAATTTTAATTGTTAATGTTTATGTTTTAGGGATTGAATGTTGCCAAGCCACGCCCACCAGAGTATCAACATCCTTCCTCCATGGACTTCTAATGACTTTTAATATTCTCCCATTCCCGTTCGTCAGAACTCCTCCAGCAGACCAGCCTATCATGGCCCGGCTCAGCGTGGCGCAAGTTCATCAATAAATGCTGGATTTTAGAGATGACTACAAGAGTATGCTACTCGTATGGCAGAGCCTGGCAAGCTACCCCTGTCTTATTTGATATGCCAAATACCAGTAAATTATAGACCTCATTCCCATGACCTGATGGAATGGTTTGAGGCTCTTTATGTTCTTAGAGCAAGCAGGTGCTATTGGGCTCTACTTGCATGAGACAGGACATATGGAGATGTTACTGGTGCCCGCTCGAGCAAATCGATGATGAACGGGAAGACAGTGATACAGTGATTCTCCCATTCCTCTTGGTAAACTCAAGTCTGTAGTTGAGTTTAAGGGTATATCTGCATTATACATTATCAGTTATCTGCTTTGTTTATAAAAGTGTGTGATCATGAAGCATTTGGTGTTTTGCTTCTGATTGATTTGTCATGGAATGATAGACTTTAAATGCATTCCATGCTGTAAAAAACAAGCTCTCTCTGTGTGTGTGTATGTATGTCTGTATTTTGTAGAGTAATAACATTTTTTCTTGTGGGAGCTTGGTTGCACTTGGCAGTGGTCAGTGTTCATTCCTGGTTCTGTGCTCAGGATCACTCCAGGCAGGGCTCTGCAGACCATATTTGATATTTGGTGCCAGGGATTCTTCTGGGGTCAGATGCACGGAAGACAAATGCCTTAACTACTGTCGTAATCCTCTGGCCCTAAATGACTATTATTTTATTTTGTAATAATAGCACATCTTCTTTGCACTTGTTTGTTTTTGGTTGTGTTAGCTACATATCTTGGTTGTTGTAAATATTGCTTCAGTGATTAGAAGTGTGCACAAATTTTTATTTGCTTTTTTGGGTCACACCTGGCAACGCTCAGGTGTCATTCCTGGCACTCTGCTCAGGAATTACTCCTGGCGGTACTCAAGGGACCATATGGGATGCTGGGGATTGAACCTGGGTCGGCCGCTTGCAAGGCAAACACCCTACCCGTTGTGCTATCTCTCCGGCACCGGCGTGCACATCTTTTATTATTTTTTTCTTTTTGGGTCACACCTGGTATATGCTCAGGGGTTACTCCTGGCTCTGCACTCAGGAATTACTCCTGGGAGTGCAGGGGATCGAACCTTGGTGTTTTTGTGCTCATTGGGCAGATACTTTGGAATACAAATTAACTTTCACGTTGTATTTTTATTTTTGATTTTTGGAAAATTCTTCGACAGTATCAGAACAGAAGTTCTCTTCTACCTCCGAGGCTTCCGGGAATGCATGAATAACTCAAGAGTCCAGTGCAGTTATAAAAAGTCTTTTAATAGTACAAAAGCTCTACCACTGAAATCCAGTATAATGAAAGAACTCTAGCTCTGGTCAGAACTTAGACCATACAAGAGAGCCCAAGTCTCCTACCAAAGAGAGAGGATCTCACCTGAGAGGTGTCCTACCCAAAAGAAGGAGCAGGAAAAGGGCCTCAAGTCAGTCCCCTTATATACACCACAGTAATCCTATCTGTGGACAGCGAGGGTACTGTCAACAAAGAACCCTAAACAGAGTGTAGAAGGGTGGTGCACACCCTATTGCTTTTTGGGTCACACCTGGCAATGCTCAGGTGTCATTCCTGGCACTCTGCTCAGGAATTACTCCTGGCGGTACTCAAGGGACCATATGGGATGCTGGGGATTGAACCTGGGTCGGCCGCTTGCAAGGCAAACACCCTACCAGTTGTGCTATCTCTCCGGCACCAACATGCACATCTTTTATTATTTTTTTTTCTATTGTAGGTATAAATAAAGGATTATGCCAAGGACTAATCCCTTCTTCCGAGATTATCTCTTATGTAAAACACTGGAGAGAGGGGGGCTGGTAAAAAATAATACATCTGAATTTCATGGGCTTCATGTAATCTAGATGGTACCCACAAGCTCCTTCTTATTTATTATCTGCAACAAGGTGATTCTGAGTATCTTGTTACCCCGTATACTGAAAGGGTCACATTTGCCTGTTAGAGGGCAAACTAGTATGATCCTTCCTATAAACTTAAAGATAGTCTCAATGTAGTCAGGGTGGCAGTCTCCTGGTAGATTCTAACTGTCCCACGCTAGGTGCAGTGGGCATAAAGAGGAGCTGTGCCCAATCTAGATAACATAGAAGTCTTAGTAGCTGTATAATAAGTCAGAAGTTATTCAGAGTCAAGGTGACCTCTGTAACTGCCACACCCTCTATCAGTGTTTACATAGAAGAGAGATCTCATTAGAATGAACCTTGGCTTAACAACATGTAAGTAGATTAAGCTGTGAGTGGGTAAAACAGCAAAGCTTCCAGACTAACTAAACCTGTCATCTAACAGCTTTTCTTTATCTGCCCCTCTGACCATTGTTTGGCTTGTCTTCTGCTATTAAGTAGTTGGTTTTTTGCTTTCTTGTTGAGTTTTATAAGTGCTTTATAAATCTTAGCTATTAACCTTTTGTCAGATGTGTAAATATTTTCTCGTACTCAGTAAGAATTCTTTTTGCTTTAGTTATAGCTAATTTCATATTGCAGGAGCTATTTAATATTTTATAATCACATTGGCTTACTTTTCTTTCATTCTATTTGCTAATAGAGTTCAAATTGAAGGTGCCACTGAAGTTTTGTATCAGTAGTGTTTGCCGCCTTTCTAACATACATCTTTTTTGAGGGTCACACCCAGCGATGCTCAGAGAACCATATGGGATGCCAGAGACTGAACCCGGTCAGCTGCATGCAAGGCAAATGCCTTCCCTGGTGTGCTATCGCTCCGTCCACTTCTAACATACATCTCTGGATTTTGACTTAACATCTAAGTCTTATTTTGAGTTCTATTTTGTCTTCATTTAAATCTTCCATCTTATGTTAACCCTCACAGGTGGTGTGTGATAGCTGTCCAATTTGTCGTTTCTTTATTGCATGTGTTATATAGTTTTCTAAAACCATTGACTGGAGAGATTTCTTTCATCGACTTTATACATTTGAATCGTTTGTATTAATTAACTTCTTATACAGCTGAGGATTTATTTGAGGATTCTCAATTACATTCCATTGGTCTAAGTATTTTTTTTAATTCCATTACCACACAGATTACTATAAATTTATACTATAAAGAGGAGTATATGATACCTCCCATTTTCTCATTTTTTTCTCAATTATCTTGGCAGAATTAGTTTGTTTTGTGGTTCTTTTTTTTTTTTTTTTGCTTTTGGCTTTTTTGGATCACACCTGGCAATGCTCAGGGGTTTCTCCTGGCACTGCACTCAGGAATTCCTCCTGGTGGTGCTCCGGGGGACTATATGATTGCAGGGATCGAACCCCGGCCTGTAAGAGCCCGCCGCATGCAAAGCAAACGCCCTATCCGCTGGACTATCACAAGGGCCCCTGTTTTGTGGTTCTGCATAGATTTTGTTAATGCTTGTTCTGTGCTATTGTAGGGTGCCATTGAAATTTGTATAGGGATTTCACTGAATCTGTGGAATGCTTCAGAATAGGACAGTCATTTTATTTTTTTATTTTTAATTTTTTTTTACATTTTTTATTTTACCACCGTGAGACATACAATTACAAAGGTGTTCACAATTGGTTCCTGGTAATACAGTATTCCAGCACCCCTCCCTCCACCAGTGCCCCATTTCCACCACCAATGTACCCCACCCCCTCCCAGCCACCCCAGGCTGCCTCAACAGCAGGTAGCCCTGTTTCCTCTCTTTCTCTCTCTGTTTCTCTCTCTGTCTCTCTCTCTGTCTCTGCATCTCTCTCCCTCTTGTTTTACACATTGTGGCTAGCCCTGCAGATATTTAGAGTTTATCACTTAAGTCCCTTTGTGTATATTCAATGGTGAGTTTTAATCTGCCATTACCATTTCCCATATTTAGTAAAGCACTGGTATCTATTTATATCCTATTAATGAATGCAGTCATTCTATATCTGTCCTTTTCCTTCTGACTAATTTCACTCAGCATGATAGTCTCCATGTCCATCCATTTGCAGGTAAATTTCATAATTTCATCTTTTCTGACAACTGCATAGTATTCCATAGCGTAGATGAATCACAGTTTCTTTAGCCAGTCCTCTGTTCTCGGGCATTTAGGTTGTTTCCAAATTCTAGCTATAGTGAATAGTGCAGAGATGAACAAAGAAGTACAGATAGTGTTTCTGCTATGTGTTTTTCGGTCTCTCGGGTATATTCCCAGGAGTGCTATTGCTGGATCAAATGGGAGCTCAATATCTAGTTTTCGGAGGAATGTCCATATTGTTTTCCAAAAGGGCTGTACCAGTTGGCACTCCCACCAACAGTGGATGAGAGTCCCATTTTCCCCAAATCCACGGCAGCACCGGTTGTTCTTGCTGTTTTGGATGTGTGCCAGTCTCTGTGGTGTTAGATGGTACCTCATTGTTTGATTTGCATCTCCCTGATGATTAAAGATGAATAACACTTTTTCATATGCCTTTTGGCCATTCGAATTTCTTCTTTTTGGAAGCTTCTGTTCATTTCTTCTCCCCATTTTTTTGATGGGGTTGGCTGTTTTTTCTTGTGAAGGGCTACCAGTGCCTGATATATCCTGGATATTAACCCCTTGTCAGATGGGTATTGGGTGAATATCCCTTCCCACTCTGTGGATTGTCTTCGTATCTTGGTCACAATTTCTTTTGAGGTGCAGAAGCTTTAGAATTTTATATAATCCCATTTGTTTATCTTTGCTTCCATTTTAATAGTTATTTTTAAATACAGGAATATAAAATATTTTTATCAATTATTTGTAATAATATAATGCATATTTTCTCTTTTTATTTTGATATAAGTATTTTATTATACCACCGTGAAATATACAATTACAAAGATGTTCATATTTGGGTCTTGGTCATACAGTGTTCCAGACCCATCCCTCTACCAGTGCCCATATCCCACCACCAATGTCCCCGGTTCCTCTCCTCCCCTCCCCCAGCCCGCCCCATGGCAGATTCTTTATTTCTTTCCCTTTCTCTCTACCTCTTTCTCTTTTCCTTCTCTTCCAGATTGCGGATAACAGAACATACATTAAAAGGTTGTCATGTGTATCTTTTTATCTGTATTTAATGCTCAGATATAGGTTGGTATTAGTACTTTCGATAATTGTTAACACATTGTCCCATTTTCTGTTTTACCTAGCCTCTGACTCCCACACATTTGTGATGATTTCCATCTTCGACAAAACCTCCTGATACATGTTTCACTTGACCTTGGATATTGGTATAATAATATATACATATATTTATGTCAAGCAAATAAATGCAGTCATTCTATATTTGTCTCTCTCCTTCTGGCTAATTTCACTCAACATGATCTTCTGCATGTCCATCCAATTATAGGCAAATTTCATAAATTCATTTTTCCTAACAGCTGCATAGTATTCCATTGTGTAAATATACTAAAACTTCTAATTCCAGTCATCGATTCTCTGGCACTCTGGTTGTTTCCAGATTCTGGCTATTGTGAATAATGCTGCTATGAACATAAAAGTAGGGATGGTGTTTCCGTTGCGTATTTTTGGCTTCCCAGAGTATATTCCCAGGAGTGGTATGGCTGGGTCAAATAGGAGTTCAATTTCTAGTCTTTGGAGAAATCTCCATATTGTTTTCCAGAAAAGCTGTACCAGCTGGCATTCCCACCAACAACGGATGAGTGTCCCCTTTTCCCCACATCCACGCCTGCACTTGTTGTTCTTGCTCTTTTGAATATGTGCCAGTCTCTGTGGTGTAAAATGGTACCTCATTGTTGTTTTGATTTGCATCCCTCTGATGATTAGTGATGATGAGCATTTTTTCATATGTTTTTTGCCATTCAAATTTCTTCCTTGTGGAGGTTTCTGTTCATTTCTTCTCCCCAGTTTTTGATGGGGTTGTTTTTTTCTTCTTGCAAAAGTTCTACCAGTGCCTGATATATCCTGGATATTACTCCTTATCAAATGGGTATTGTGTGAATATTCTTTCCCATTCTGTAGACTGCCTTTGTATCTTAGTAGCTGTTTCTTTTTAGGTTCAGAAGCTTTTTAGTTTCATGTAGTCCCATATGTTTATCCTTTCTTCTACTTGATTTGTTAGTGATGTTTCACCTTTGAAGATGCCTTTAGCTTCAATGTTGTGAAGGGTTTTCTATATTTTCTTCAATGTACTTTATGGATTCAAGTCTGATATTGAGATCTTTAATCCATTTTGATCTGATTTTTGTGCATGGTGTTAGACACAGGTCCAAATTCATTTTTTTACATGTCGCTGCCCAGTTTTCCCAACACCACTTGTTGAAGAGGCTTTCCTTACTCCATTTTAGACTCATTGCACCTTTATCAAAGATTAAATGATCATGTATTTGAGGTTGGGTGTCAGGATACTCAATTCTATTCCATAGATCCACAGGTCTGGTTTTTTTTTCCAATACCATGCTGTTTTAATTACTACTGCCTTGTAGTACAGTTTGAAGTTGGGAAAGGTGATGCCTCCCATCTTTTTCCCGAGGATTGCTTTAGGTATCTATGGGGGTTTATTGTTCCATACAAATTTCAGAAGTGTTTGGTCAATTTCTTTGAAGAATGTCATGGGTATCCTTATAGGGACTGCATTGAATCTGTACAGAACTCTAGGGAGTAATACCATTTTGACTATGTTGATTCTCCCCATCCATGAGCAGGGAATATGTTTTTATTTCCTGGTGTCCTCTTTTATCTCTTGGAGCGTGTCTTGTAGTTTTCTTTGTAGAGGTCCTTACACACTTGGGCAAGTTGATTCCTAGGTATTTGATTTTCTGTGGCACAATTGGGAATGGAATTGTTTCCTTAATATCCATTTCTTCTCTTTTCGTTATTTGTATATAGGAAATCCACTGATTTTTAGGGTGTTGATTTTGTATCCTGCCACTCTACTATATGCGTCTATTTTTTCTAGGAATTTTTTTGGTAGAGAGTTTAGGGTTCTCTAGGTATAATATCATGTCATCTGAGAATAATGATAGCTTGACTTTCTTCCTTGCCTATCTGGATGCCCTTGATGTCCTTTTCTTCTCTGATTGCTATGGCAAGTACTTCCAGTACTATGTTGAATAAAAGAGGTGAGAGTGGGCAACCTTGTCTTGTCCCTGATCTCAGGTTGAAGGCTTTCATTATTTCCCCATTGAGAATGATGCTTGCTGTGGGCTTTTGGTAGATGGCTGTAACTATCTTGAAGAAAATTCTTCAATTCCCATTTTCTGGAGGGTTTTAATCATGAATGGGTGCTGGACCTTGTCAAATGCTTTCTCTGCATCTATTCATAGAATCATACGGTTTTTATTTTTTTCTCTTATTGATATGCTGTATTATGTTGATTGACTTGATAATGTTGAATCATCCTTGCATTCCCGGGATGAATCCTACTTGGTCATGATGTATCCAGCATATTCTTGATGTAGTTTGGATTCTGTTGAAGATATTAGCATCCGTGTTCATCAGGGAGATTGGTCTGTAGTTTTCTTTTTTTGTGTTGTCTCTCCCTGCTTTGGGTATCAGGGTGATATGTGCCTCGTAGAAGCTGTTTGAGAAGCTGTTTCTGTTTCTTCTATTTCCTGGAAGAACTTGAATAGGACTGGCAGTAGGCCCTCCTTAAAGGTTTGGTAGATTTCACTAGTGAATCCATCTGGACCTGGGCTTTTTGTGTTTGGGCAGTCTTTTAATTACTGTTTCAATTTTTTTGATTGTGGTAGACTTATTTATGTATTGCAGGTCTTCTTGTTTCAGCCCTCGGAGGTTACAGGACTTCAGGAATTCATCCATTTCTTCTAGATTCTCATGTTTCACCGCATACAGACTCTCAAAGTCATTTCTGATGATCTTTTGGATTTCTGTGGTTCTGTTGTGATGTCACCATTTTTATTTCTGATTCTATTTATTTGGGTTCTTTCTTTCCTTGTCCTTACAAATTTTGCCTATGGTTTTTCAATCTTGTTTTTTTTTTTTAAGAACCAGCTCTTGGCTTAATTAATCTTTTGGATTTTTTTTTAGTTTCCAAGTCATTGACTTCCTCTCTAAGTTTTATTATTTCCTTTTTTTGCCTGGGTTGGATTCCTTTTGTTGGTCTTTTTCTAATGTCTTCAGTGCTGTAGTCAGGTTATTTGTGTGGGCCCTTTCTTGTTTCCTGATGAATGCTTGCAGAGCTATACATTTCCCTCTTAACATGGCTTTTGCCATGTCCCACAAGTACTTATAGTTGGTGTCTTTGTTTTCCTTTTTGTTTCCAGAAATCTTTGGATTTCCTGTTTGATTTCTTCTATGACTCATTTCTTGTTCAGCAGTGAGCTGTTCAGTTTCCAGGTGTTTGGTTTGACTCCCTGTTTCTGTGTATGGTTAACTTCCATTTTCAGTGCACCATGGTCTGAAAAGATAGCTGACACAATTTCTTTTTATTTTATTGAGGTATGCTTTGTGGCTCAGCACGTGGTCTATCTTGGAGAATGTTCCATGTGCACTGGAAAAATGTGTATTAAGCTTTTTTGGCATGAAAAGCCCTGTATATATCCACTAACTCTGTTTCTTCCATTTCTTCCTTCAAGGCCAATATTTCCTTGGTGAGTTTCAGTCTTGTTGATCTGTTCATAGTTGATAGAGCAGTGTTGAAGTCTCCAACTATTATTGTGTTACTGTTAATGTCTTCTTTGAGGTCTCTTAGCAGTTGTTTTAAGTATTTTGCTGGGTGCATATATGTTTAGTAGTGTAGTTTCTTCCTGGTATACAGCACTGTATCATTGTCTTCCCGTAGATCATTGACTTGCTCGAGCGGGCACCAGTAACATCTCAGTATGTGCTGACACATGCGAGATAGTCCAAGGGCATCTGTTTGCTCCAGGAAAATAAAGAGCCTCAAACCATTCCATCAAGTCATGGGAATGAGTTCTATAATTGTTACTGGTATTTGCCATATCAAATACTACACACGTAGCTTGCCAGGCTCTGCCATGCGGGTGAAAAGTGTAAAATTCTTTAATTCCTAATTGCCTGTCTTTAAAAGGAATATGTGTTAGTAAATGATGGCATCGCCTCTCTAATGCTTGAAATACATAGGCCTTGAGGCCGGAACCATTTATGGCTCAATTCTGGAAGCTCTTATTTCTATGAATGGAGACGGGTGTCAGTATCACTCTTATAGGAATGGTTTCAGAATATAGGAAAAGACATTCAAGTCTTTTCCTTGATGATGGCCAGAGTGATAGTATAGCAGGGAGGGCATTGCCTTGCAAGCTGCTGACCCGGGTTCAATCCCCAGGTATACATAGCCCTTAATTAATAAAAAATGGCCTTCGTTGTCCCTTCTAACCTTTTTCAGCCTAAAGTCTATATTATCCGATACTAGTATGGCCACACCCCCTTTTTGGAGGGATAGTTTGAATGAAGGATTGTTTTCCAGCCCTTTACTTTGAGCCTGTCTTTGCCCTGATTGTTCAGGTGTGTTTCTTGAAGGCAGCAGAATGTCAGATTCAATATTTTGATCCATTTTGCCACTCTGTGTCTCTTAATTGGTTCATTTAGACCATTGATATTGAGAGAGATTATTGTCATGGGATTTTTGTGCCATCTTTCCGTTTAGGTTTGTTGTTCTTTTGGGTTTTGTCTCATCTTAGAGTAGCTCTTCCAGTCCTTTTCATAAGGTTGGTTTTGAGCTTACAAAGTTCATAAGCTGTTGTTTATAGAAGAAGCTGTGTATCTGTCCTTCAAATCTGAGTGAGAGTTTAGCCGGATAAAGAGTTCTTTCTGAGGCATTCATTTCATTGAGCTTTTTTGCTATATCCCACCACTGCCTTCGGGCTTGGAGGGTCTCTTATGTGAAGTCTACTGATAGTCGAATGGATGCTCCTTTTTTATAAAATTTCCTTCTTTGATCTTGTGCCTGAAGAATTATGTCTCTGTCCAAGGCATCCATTACTTTGACTAGGATGTGTCTTGGGATCTTTCTATTGGAGTCTTTTCTTGCTGGTACCCTTCAGGCTTCTTGGATCTGGATGCCTTTGTCCTTTAACTCAGGGAACTTTTCAGCAAGGATGTTTTTAACTGTTTTAATTTCCTTGGGGTTACTTTTCTGTCCTTTTGGGACTCCGATGATTCTTATGTTGTTCCACGTGAATTAATCCCAATGTTCTCTGTTCTGCTGCCGATCCATTTTCCTTTTTTTTCCATCTTATGTAGTTGCCTGAGTGCTTTCTGCAGCTCATCCTCAGTCTCACTGATTCTCTCTTCTGCTGCTGTCATCCTACTATTGAGGGCCCCTACTGTGTTTTTCATTTCATCTACAGAGTTTTTTAGTGATGACATTTCTATTTGCACTGTTCTCATTTCTGCTCCCATTTCCTCCGGTAATTTATTGACTGCCCATTCCACTGCTTCATTTATGTCTTCCTGTATTTTATTGGACATCTGTTCCATTTTTACCTTGAGCTCGTGAAATATCCTAAACATTTCTTCTCTGAATTCCTTGTCAGAGAGATTTTGCACATCTGCCTTCTTTTACGAGACTAAAGGGTTGGTTCCTTCATCTGTTCTTCGAACTGGGGATCTGCGTTGTTTCCCCATGGTGCTGCAGTGTTCATGAATGGATTCCTCTGGGGTACTGTTTATTTTTTCTTGAAGGTATTTCCTTTCCCTGGTGTCTAATTTCCTTGTTTTTGTATTAATATGTGGCCACATGAGCGGCTGCCTTCCCAGCCAGCCACGCCCCCAGGGAGGGTACCTGAGGGGGAAGCAGACCAGGGTGAGAGTTCAAAATGTCCATTTACTTCCCCATATTTTCTTGTTGCCAAAGCGTTGAAAATAAGATGGGCTGAACATGTAATGCGATTTGGAGATGACCACTAGACTAGAGCCATTTCAGACTGGATCCCATGGGACGTCAAAAGATCACCTGGCCGCCCACCTACAAGATGGTCAGACTTTGTCAACACCCTGAATGAACCATTTGAGGCTCTTCATACTCCTTGAGCAAGCAGACGCCATTAGGATACACCGGCATGAGATAGGGTCAAATGGAAATGTTACTGGCACTCACTCTAGCAAATCAACGAATAATAGGATGTCAAGTAATCAAGTATATCTATCATATGTAATAATATAATAATAGAGAGAAAACTTATTTTTATATCATTTTATTATAGAATTCTTAACCCCAACCGTAACTCATCATTACACTAGGTGGGCTGTTTACATGCTACCTGTACGAATGCAAGGTGCCCTCCCAATGGAAAACCTGCAGAAAGTTCTAATGCTCAAGAAGTGAGACATACATGACATCGGCAACTATCGTCTCATCTGCCTGTTGTCTGTCATCTACAAGCTGTTCGCTCGAGTCATCTTGAACAGGATTGGCAGAATATTAGATGAAGGACAACCATGCAGGCAAGCTGGCTTCTGGAAAGGATTCAGCACAATTGACCATATCCACACAGTAACCAAGCTCATTGAAGTTTGTAGGGAGTACAAGATGCCGCACTGTCTCACATTCATTGATTTATAGAAAGCCTTTGATTCTGTGGAAACTGAAGCGGTCATCGAAGCCCTAGCCAAACAGGGCATTCAAACCCAATATATCAAGATCCTTCGTGAGCTGTATTAGATTCACCACCAGGATCTCAACATTCTACAAAGAGGTGATCATTGATGTCAACAGAGGGGTTTGGCAGGGTGATACAATTTCACCAAAACTCTTCAGTGCCACCCTCGAGAACATCATGCGACAATTAGAATGGGAAGGAATGGGCATGAAGATAGATGGTCGGCAACTACACCACCTCTCCTTCACTGATGACATCGTTTTAATAACACCAAACATTAGCCAAGCGGCACTAATGCTGGCTAACTGACCGACAATGTGGAAAGACAGGTCTACAGCTGAATTTGAAGAAAACCATGTTCATGAAAAAATGCATTAGTTCCAGAGGCCCCATTAACTCTCAATGGAACAGACATTTCTGAATGCAGCAGTTATGTGTACCTAGGTCGAGAAGTCAACTTGATGAATTACCTAAAACCTGAACTCTGCAGGAGGAAGAGATCGGCATGGAGTGCCTTCAAAGGCATCGAAGAAATAGCTAAAAGGACAAAGAACCTCCAGCTCCGGGCACATCTCTTTGACGCTACTGTTCTCCCTCATTAACATATGCCTCAGAGACCTAGGCCCTACGAAAGCAGGATGAAAATGCTATTTGGGTCTCCCAGAGAGGAATTAAAAGAGCTATGCTTGGAATATCACGCCTCACTCAAGTGAGAGAAGGAATCCGGAGTTTCGACCTTCATCGCTATTCCAGAATCAGGGATGCTGTCTCATTTGACAAGGCATCGAAAATCAGATGGGCTGGACATGTAATGCGATTTGGAGATGACCGCTGGACTAGAGCCGTTACTGACTGGATCCCACGGGATGTCAAAAGATTACATGGGCCACCCACCTACAAGATGATCAGACTTTTTCATCAAGACCCTGAAGGAACGATTTGAGGCTCTTCATATTCCTGAAGTTCCTTCAGGGTCTTGATGAAATCAACCAGATGCTATTGGGCTACATTGGCATGTGATAGGGTCCAATGGAAAAGTTACTGGCACCTGCTCGAGCAAATTGATGAATAACTGGATTCAAGTGATCAAGTGATAAAATTTTTAACACACAGGGGAAAGGAATGTATGTCAATATAGTTAGATTTACAGCTGATACCTCATTTAAGGTGAAAGACATGAAATCATATTTTTTTTTCTGGGGAATCAGATATGAGGCTATGTTATTCATTCTCACCAACCCCCCAACTTCTTTTCTCCTCCTCTATTCTGGCATGAATGCTGACCCCTATTTACTACACTGTGACCTCTTGTTCAGTTGTTCTATGGACCACCAGTATGTGGGTACGTGAGATCACCTATGTCTTTCTTCTTCTCGCTTAAAAGTGAGATGTTCAGATCAGGACAACTTAAGTTTAGACCAGGTTTAGAGGTGACTACAAGAGTATGCCACCCATACAGCAAGCCTGGCAAGCTACCCTTGTTGTATTTGATATGCCAAATACCAGTAACAAATATAGACCTCATTCCCATGACCTAATTTAATGGTTAAAGGCTATTTATGTCCTGGAGCAAGCAGATGCCCTTGGGCTCTACTAAAATGAGACAGGACATATGGAGATGTTACTGGTGCCTGCTCGAGCAAATCGATGATGAACGGGAAGACAATGACAGTGACAGTGCAGCAAATTGAATGAACTCTTCGATGCCCTTGAATCCCACTGATGAGAGGGATCTGTTGTCATCTTGATTTCCATTTTCCTGATTACCTTTGGTTATGATCTTTATCTCACGTACGCATGAACCAATTCTGTGACTTCTGGGTGTACCTATGCACTTCTCCTAATTTTGTGATGGGATTGTTCACATACAACTTCAACCTTCAAATATGTCTCATTCCCTGTAGATTTTCATGGATTCTGATAAACTGCTTGTTGTTTTTGTTCATTTGTAAGAAAGTTAGTTTTCTTTATGACTTCTTTCAGAACATTTTTATTTTGTATTTTCTATAACTTGATTATGATATGCTTATGTGTAGCACTGTTTTGTATTTCACATTGATTTCTTTTGATGTTCTCCAAGATTCTTGGATAAGTTATGTTTACTATTCTTTTTACTGCCAAGACAGTGTTATAGGAAATTCATAAACAATGTCTCACACTCTAAATAATTATGTTGAGATTTTATACACATTATTTTATCAGAAAGGCACTTCCATGGCTTAATCCTTGTTGTGTGCACAAGGATTACTTTGTGGGGACAAAAGGTGTTGCCAATGATTCAACTTCTGTTGGCCGTGTGCAAAGTTAACACCTTACCCACTGTACCATCTCTCCAGGCTCATTCTCTACCTTTTAACAACTCCTGCCTAGAGACGTGAGAGGTGTGGTCTATAAAACAAAAAAAAAAAAAAAAAGAGTCAAAAATGTTTCCCTTGTATTTTTCTCCCAATATAAGAGGGAAGGAAAAATAACTGATAAAATCTAATGAATGTTACTTTTCAGAGGCATAGATTCAAAGTAATATATAATCATAAATCATATAAAATTCAGTTTTCCCACAACCATTCAACCCACTATCATATTCTTATGCTATATTTGCAAAAACAGTAAAAATAAAATTTTGATCCAGGAAATCATGTATATCAAGGGAATGGTGAAAGGTGTACAAACACAAACATCAGAAAACTGAAAGAACCAGCTGGGGAAAATATGTTGAAAATATATGATCAGGAATTTAAAATTGCTTTATTTACTAAGAAAGAGAGTTAATGCACAAGGAAGAAGGAAGAGAGAATACAAGAGCATGTAATTTAAGCAGACAAACTGAGCTCTTAATAAAAAAATCCAATAGAAATGCTGGGGAAAAATAACACTGTAAGGAGAGAAAAAATAACTTTGATGGGATTACTGGTAAAGTAAATCACTTGTATCACTTATCTTGGTTGTTCATCGATTTGCTCAGCTGGCACCAGTAACATCTCCATACATCCTGTCTCAAGCAAGTGTAGCCCAAGGGCATCTTCTCACTCCATAAACACAAAGGCTTCAAACCAATTTGTCAGGTCATGGGAATGAGGTCCATAATTGTTACTGGTTTTTGGCATATCAAATACAAAAAGGGTAGCTTGCTGGCCTCTGCCATATAGGTGGTATACTCTCAGTACTAGGCGCTCATCTCAAGCATTTACTGATGAACCTCAATGGAGAGATGAGCTTTTCTCTTGGGTGGAGTTCTGAGGAGTTGTGGAGTCCGATGTTGAGAATGACTGACCTCATGGTGTGGGCATTCCTCTGGCTTCTTGCTAGGTTCACTGGGATGACAGGCCATGGCTAAAACCTGCCTAGAACTGTATACAGTGTATAAATGTGAAAGATCCTAAGAAGGACCTGGTCCTAACTTCCAGTATTATCTAAAACTGTCCTCGGCCATGGAACAGCCTAGTGGGTATTACAAGGAATTGTAGCAATCTAGATACAATTGGAATCATAGTATAGATTTTTTTTTTTGCTTTGTAGTTCACACCCAGTAACTCTCAGGAGTTACTTCTGGCTCTGTACTCAGAAATTACTACTGGAGGTGCACAGGGGACCTTATGGGATGCTGGGCATCAAACCTGGGGTGGCCACATTCAAGGCAAATGCCCTACCCACTGTGATATCACTCAAGCCCCCATAGTGGTAAACTCAATATTGAAGAAAAATTCTCTAACCTTTGGCTATATGAGAAATAACCTTGAAAAGAAAAATCAAGAAAAAACAGTTTTTAAAATAATTAATATTAATCTAAGTACAAATCTGGCTCAGACCTCCACACAGCAGACCAGCCTATCAGCACCCAGCTCATCGAGTTCCACCCTGCAGCAGTCTTTCTTAAATCCGGCTCAGACCTCCACCCAGCAGACCAGCCTATCAGCACCTGTCTCATCGAGTTCCACCCTTCAGCAGTCTTTCTTAAATCCGGCTCAGACCTCCACCCAGCAGACCAGCCTATCAGCGCCCAGCTTGTGCGGCCAGTTGCGGCCGCGCAGTTCATCAATAAATGCTGGACTTAGAGATGCCTAAAAGAATATGCTACCTGCACGGCAGAGCCTGGCAAGCTACCCGTGTTGTATTTGATATATATGCCAAATACCAGTAACAATTATTGACCTCATTCCGGAATGGATTGAGGCTCTTTATGTTCCTGGAGCAAGCAGATACCTTGGGCTCTACTAGCATGAGACAGGAATATGGAGATGTTACTGGGCCCGCTCGAGCAAATCGATGATGAACGGGAAGACAGTGACAGTGAATCTAAGTACAGTGGAACAATTATCACTAGACTAGATCATTAGACATCCTGTTGTTCATTTCCTCAAGCAGGTGTCAGTAGCATATCCATTACCCTACCACGTGCCTGTGTAGCCCAATGGCATATGGTTGTTTCAGGAATATGAAGAGCCTCAAACCGTTCATTCAGGGTCTTGACGAAGAAGCCTCACCATCTTGTAGGTGGGCGGCCACATGATCATTTGACATCCCATGGGATCCAGTCCTTAACAGCTCTAGTCCAGCAGTTGTCTCCAAATTGCATTACATGCCCAGCCCATCTGATTTTTGATGCCTTGGCAAATGAGACAGCTTCCCTGACTCTGGAACAGGGACAGATGTCGGAACTCCAGATTCCTTCTCTCACTTGAGTGAGGTGTGATATTCCAAGCATAGATCTTTCGATTCCTCTTTGGGAGACCCGAATAGCATTCTCATCCTGCTTTCGTAGGGCCCAGGTTTCTGAGGCGTATGTTAATGCAGGGAGAACAGTAGAGTCAAAGAGATGTGCCCAGAGCCGGAGGTTCTTTGTCTTTTTCGCTATTTCTTTGATGCTTTTGAAGGCATTCCATGCCGCTCTCTTCCTCCTGCACAGCTCAGGTTTTAGGTCGTTCACCATGTTGACTTTTCGACCTAGGTACACATAACTGCTTCATTCAGAGATGTTTGTTCCATTGAGAGTGAATAGGGCCTCAGGATATAGTTCATTTTTCATGAGCATAGTTTTCTTCAGATTTAACTGTAGACCTATCTTTCCACATTGTCGGTCAAAGTCAGCCAGCATTTGTGCTGCTTGGCTCATGTTTGGTGTTATTAGAACGATGTAGTCAGAGAAGCGAAGGTGGTGTAGTTGCTGACCATCTATCTTCACTCCCATTCCTTCCCATTCTAATTGTCGCATGATGTTCTCGAGGGTGGCGTTGAAGAGTTTTGGTAAAATTGTATCACCCTGCCAAACCCCTCTTTTAACATCAATGATCACTTCCTTGTCTAATGGTGAGATATTGGTGGTGAATCCAAATAGATCTCACGAAGGATCTTGATGTATTGTGTTTGAATACACTGTTTGGCTAGGGCTTCAATGACCGCTTCAGTCTCCACAGAATCAAAGGCTTTCTTTAAATTAATGAACGTGAGATAGAGCGGCATCTTGAACTCCCTACAAACCTCAATGAGCTAGGTTACTGTGTGGATATGGTCGATTGTGCTGAATTCTTTTCGAATCAGCTTGCTCACTGGTTGTCCTTCATCTAATGTTCTGCCAATTCTGTTCAGGATGACTCGAGTGAAAAGCTTGTAGATGACAAACAACCGGCAGGTGGGGTGATAGTTGCCAATGTTGTGGATGTCTCCCTTCTTAACAGTAGAACTGTCCTACTGGTTTTCCATTTGGAGGGCACCTTGCATTTAGAGAGGTAGCGAGTGAAGAGCCAAGCCAGTGTATTGATAATTACTGATGGCAGATTCTTCAGGTGTTCAGGTCTGACTTTATCCCGGCCTGTTGCTGTTCCTTTCTTTACCGACAAAATGGCATGTAGGATTTCAGAAGGGAGAAAGTACGGAACAACATATCCATCCTGTGGAATTTGGTATGTGGGCAGGTAGACTTGGCTATCAAAGAGATCTGAGTAGAAGTAATGGATAATCTTCTCCATCACCTTTCTGGAAGATGTGATAGATCCATCAGGGTGTCGGAGGGCAGTCATCTTGGTCTTATAGTTGGCGAAGGACAGGCGGGCGTTGCAAATGCTTTTCCCGGCTTCTGCTGCATCTTCCAGTATTTCTACTCTTCTCTCGTTGAGGTCTTTCTTTATTGCTTCTCTGCACTGCTTTGCAAGCTTGGACATTAGCATTTGGTCACCTGAGGCTCACACCTTGCCACATTGGTAAATGAGCTGGAGAGTTTTTGAAGACAGGCGTCCTTTTGTGGTTTTTTTCTCTCTCAGTATCTTTGCACAATCATGAAGGTGCTGAACCAGTTGTTTGTAAATACATATATATATATATTTATAATTATATATTATCTTTCTGATATCTCATTTTATATATAAAAAAGTATATGAAACAACTTCTGTTGGCCATGTGTGCAAAGCAAATGCCTTACCCACTGTACTGTGTCTCGTCAAGTATCTTCAAAGACAGGTATTATATATTTATATATAATATATACATATATATTTATATGTCTATATTCATACATATATATTTATATATTAATAGATATAAATATCACTTGATCACTTGACATCCCATTATTAATCGATTTGCTCAAGCGGGCACCAGTAACATTTCCATTTGACCACATCAGGTGCCAGTGTAGCCCAATGGCATCTGGTTCCTTCAGGAATATGAAGAGCTGCAAACCATTCATTCAGTGCCTTGATGAAGAAGTCTGACCATCTTGTAGGTGGGCAGCCACGTGAACTTTTGACATCCCGTGGGATCCAGTCGGTAAAGGCTCTAGTCCAGTGGTGGTCTGCAAATCGCATTACATGTCCAAGCCCATCTGATTTTCGATGCCTTGGCAAATAAGACATAGTTCCTTACTTGGAACAGTGACGGAGGTCTGAACTCTGGATTCCTTCATTCACTTGAGTGGGGCGTGATATTCCAAGCATAGCTCTTTCAATTCCTCTCTGGGAGACCTGAATAGCATTCTCATCCTGTTTTTGTAGGGCCCAGGTCTCTGAGGCGTATGTTAATGCAGGGAGAATGGTGGAGTTGAAGAGATGTGCCCAAAGCCTGAGGTTCTTTGTCATTTTAGCTATTTCTTCGATGCTTTTTGAAGGCATTCTATGCCTCTCTCTTCCTCCTGCACAGCTCAGGTTTTAGGTTGTTCATCATGTTGACTTCTTGACCTAGGTACACATAACTGCTGCATTGAGATCTTTGTTCCATTGAGAGTGAATGGGGCCTCTGGAACTAGTTCACTTCTCATGAACATAGTTTTGTTGAGATTCAGTTGTAGAACTGTCTTTCCACATTGTCGGTCAAAGTCAGCCAGCATTAGTGCCGCTTGGCTAATGTTTGGTGTTATTAAAGTATATATATATATTATATATATACTTATATATATTTATATAGAAATATATAGTTGTATAATAACATATATTTCTATAATATGTAATATATAAATTTTATATATTATATATAATATATTATTGTCACTTGTCTTCCGTTGTTCATTGATTTGCACAAGCAGGCGCAAGTAACTTCTCCATTCATTGGAAATGTTGTCCATTATTGTTACTGTTTTTGGCATATTGAATACACCACAGGTAGCTTGCCGGGTTCTGCCATTGCTCTGGGTTCATGCCAGGGGGCCCAGTCTTTTCTATGTCAGACTATCAACTATCCAAGGCCCACAGTGCAGAGTCCTGGTTTAGACAAGCCTGTCTCCTGTCTGCCATCTGTGGATGCAGCCGGGCACCACATTCACATCTGCACACCTCGAGGAGCAGGAAAATGAATAAAAGAAATAAAAAAAATAAATAATTCGTCTCACAGATAAATAAAAATGAATTAATGAGAGAATAAATGAATGAATCACTGTCTTCCCGTCCCGTAGATCATCGATTAGCTGGAGCAGGCACCAGTAGCATCTCCATACGTTCTGTCACATGAAAAATAGCCTAAGGGCATCTGAAGCTCCAGGAACATAAAGAGCCTCAAACCATTCCATCAGGTCATGGGAATGAGGTCTATACTTGTTACTGGTATTTGGCATATCAAATATGACATGGGTAGCTTGCCAGGCTCTGCCATGCGGGTGGAATACTCTTGTAGGCACCTCAAAACTCGAGCATTTATTGATGAAAGGAAATGAATAGATAAATTAAATTAAATATTGAAGAACAGAGAGAAGTGAGCTGGAGAGGGATGGGATTCATAAACTGGGACAAAGGGGAAGTGCATGTTGATTCACAATGTTGCATACATAAAACTTATGTAGTACTTGATACAAGGTTAACTCTATAAATAAATAACTTAAAAGTCCATCAGGTCCAAATTTGAAGACAGCATCCATATTCCACCACCAATGCAGCCACTCATATTCTTTTCATTCAGAAGTTACAACTCCATCCTATATGTTTGGCAGGCATGTCTCCCACTTCTATCATTAGCTTCAAAAGTATTCTGTGCACTCTGGAATACTGGATATAGCACACTGCAGGACCCTCTCTCTGGGGCACTCGGGCTCTCTCCGACAGGTTCTCAGGCTGCTCTCCTCGGGGCATTTGTGCAGGATCCTCTCTTCAGGGCCTCTCTCTTCTGGAGGTCTTTGTTCAGGGCAGCACTTTTGCAGGTCCTCTCCCAGGACCTCTTTTCTCAGGGCCTCTTTTCTTAGGTCCTTTCTGCTCAGGGCTTTTCTCTTCAGGGCCTCTTTTCTCCTCATTTCTCTATTTATCCAAGTCCCCAACTCTGTTTCCCTGTGTCACCATTCTGTCCTGTTGCCTCTGTTTCTATGATACTCTGTGTCCATAATCTATTTCTTTGTTTCTCTGCTGTTTGTCCTGTTGCCCTGTGAGCTGTTTACCCGTTGCCCTGCAGCCTTAGTGTTAGCCCTCAGGCTCAGTCACAAGGACTTGCAGCTCTGGAGCTGGCCCTCGGGCCTAGGTACCAGGAGCTGCTTCTCCTTCCTGGACAGCTGCTGGCTATCTGGCCCAGGCACCAGGAGCCACTGCTCTCTCCATCCGGAAATGAATGAATGAATGAATGAATGAACTGTGTGGGTGAGGGGTCAGAGAACCAGAACCTTGGGTAATGAGGTTGGCTGAAATGACAGCAGAGGCAGAAGTAACCCCTGAACATCACTGCTGTGGGTCCATATCGAAAACAAACAAAATGCTGCATACTCTACTCCAAAGACAATTATGACCAAACAAACATGTTTCACAGTCCTTTTACCAAGTGATCTGAAAGAGCACATATATATGTGTATCAGGAGACAGAGCTCAGTGGGAATAGCAAGAGCTTTGCAGACAGAAGGGCCAGATTTCATCAAGCACCACATGGCTGAGTAGGCCCAGAAGTGACACCCAAACACACAGCTAGAACAACCCTTGAGTAGAGCCAGCTAGAGACCAAAACTAAAATCATGGGAAAGGACCATATATCAATGTATGTAAGTGACTTTAAGATCATACTGCTCTGCTCATTGTCACTCTTCATGCCTTCTTTGTTATCTATTGCTATTTCCATGAAGCAAATATTTACTGTCCTATAATTTTCTACTTTTATTGTTGAATGCTTGTGAGCCTACTGAATTATTGTGAAAAATAAATGAGAAAAAAACTGCATCTACTCACCAGAGATGTATGTGTTGTCACTGCACGCTGAAACACAGAGAACTCTGGAAACCGATCTGGGAGTGATGGCGGGAAGAGTCAGGAAGGGACTAACTCAGTTTCCTCCTGGTATTAAGAATCTTGCATCCAGGGACTCTATTCAGTAGCCAATCTTGCTTCTTCCCAACTGCCATCCAGCACCTCCTTCAGCATCACAAAGGTCTTGAGCGGACCAGTGGCCACTTCAAGTAACAGACCCCACAGGTCAAAAATTATAATATATAATTATATAATATAATATATAGTATATAGTATATAATATATAATATGTAATATGTAATATGTAATATATATATTTATATGACAATGCTTTTATATATCACTGTTTCACTGTCTTCCCATTCATCATAGATTTGCTCGAGTGGGCACCAGTAACATCTCCATATGTCCTGTCTCACGCTAGTAGAGCACAAGGGCATCTGCTTGCTCCAAGAACATAAAGAGCATCAAACCATTTCATCAGGTCATGGGAATGAGGTATATAATTGTTACTAGTATTTGGGATATCAAATACGACACGGGTAGCTTGCCAGGCTCTGCTGTACGGATGGCATACTCTTATAGTCACCTCTGATCTCCAGCATTTATTGATGAACCGTGCAGCCGAGTTGGTCTGTGATAGGCTTTTCTGCTTGTCTGCTTGGTGGCGTTCTGACGAGAGGGAAGTCTGGATGTGGAAAATGGCGGCCCTCATAGAGTGGGGGTCATTTGGCTTGTTGCGAGGCTCTGCTGGGGTGGCGGGCCAGGGCTAGAACCTGGCATCTCTCTTGTGTGCCTCGTGAGCGGCTGGGCACAGGAAGTGCGGGTAGCAGCTCTGCCCCATGTCTGTGAGTCTCTGGATCAGCATACCTGGGCTGGACTTGAAAAAAGACTGCTGCATGGTGGGTCTTGATGAGCTTGGCTGTGTTTATATATATATATATGTGTGTGTGTGTGTGTGTGTGTGTGTGTGTGTGTGTGTGTGTGAGATTTATATATATGTATCACATTTATGTATATATATCAACTATCAACTATCCATATATAGTTGAAATATATGGATAGTTGATATATATATATAAATGTCATACCAGAAAGAAGAAAAGAGAACAGGATAAATGTTATTTTAATGATTAAAAATTTACTCATAGAAATTACATAATTTGGGGCTGGAGCGATAGCCCAGCAGTTAGGGCGTTTGCCTTGTACACAGCCGGCCTATGCTGGCCTGGGTTCGATCCCCGGCATCCCATATGGTCCCCCGAGCACTGCCAGGAGTAATTCCTGAGTGCAGAGCCAGGAGTAACCTCTGAGCATCGCCGGGTGTGACCCAAAAAGCAAAAAAAAAAGTTACATAATTTAAAATAATAATGTATTTCCAATATATAAAAGATGGGTTAGTATAATCATACATGTATGTATATGTATTGACATATTTGACTCTATCTTTCTCTATAATCATCATATTTCAGATTCCATTATTGTCTGAAGATGTGGCAAAAAACTTAAACCTGAAGTGATCTTCTTCATTTTTGTGTAGGACTACATCTGCTAACAGCTTACCATAATCAAAGGCCAAAAGTTATCCAAAGTGACAATTTAATTCTAAGTATAGCTTAGTTTTTAAGACAGATAAAAAATACTACTGATGAAAGTTTTAATACCTTTGTAATAGTGCATTATCTACATGGATTACATTTTATGAACTATAGTGAATGACAAACTATGGATAACATCAAACCTTTAATGTTAACTATGTCTCTGACTATACATAAATATCTTTGATAAAATTTTATGTACGATTAGGCATAACAATTTATTAAATTTACTATTAAAATATGATAAATTATAACAAAACATTTGTGGTTGCTCCTTTTTCTCTGGTAGTCAAATTGCATTATTTATAGTAATCCTATTCAAAAAGGATAATTGATAAATTACCTCTCATCTTTTTTGGGATGTGGTAAACTGAATATAACTGAAATTATGGATAGGTGAACATTATTATTTCTATTTATTATTTTATTTTATTTTGCATGTAATTGTTTTATTATTAGGTATAAGTATATGGTCATGGCTGCATTTATTAAAATAGCAAATGATGTATTTTTGCAAATAAATCGACCTGATTACCATGCTGTGTTTCTAGCAATCTTCCAATATAAAGTGAATTAGATGCACTGTCTGTATAAATGTAACACAAAAGAAACAATGCCTTTAAAATATGATCATAATTCTGACGAATTCAAGAAAAGGTACAAATCCAGTTTGCAGAAGTCATTAGAGAATGTCTTTGAAGGTGCATGATGACTTTTTGTTTTGAGCCAATCTGGCATTGCTCAGTTGGGGGTTGGCCAGAGACAATGTAAATGCCTTAACACTTGGAAGATCTCTCTTGTCCCAAATACTTTTTAAACTGTTCTATGAGTTCTGTTGTTAGTGATACTCATATTCCCTCCCTCTAATATTTTCCTTATTTCAAATGGTTTGTCAAAAATGTATTTGTTATATGAATTGCTATTGTAATACAGAGCACCCATCGTTGATTATGAGATTCACATGAGTATTTCATAGTTTTGTGCTACTTTTTTTTCTGAGGGACCACACTAGTGATTTTCAATCAACTGGACTGGTGGTACTCAGCAGAACTCAAGGATGTGCAAAAGCCCTAGAATGTTAGGAGGTTCTGCTCTGAGGACCAGGAAAATGTGGAGGTCAGGGATTTGGAGGAGCTTCATGTCTGAAATAACCATGTGGTACCAGGAATCAAAAGCAGGCTGGGTACATGTCAGGCATTCACCTAATTGCTGATCTCTTGGCCAGTATAATCTCTTTGTAACTAACATAATAAGAACAATATCAGGAAAATGTTGCCAAGTCTAAAGAGAATGTGGTTGTAAGTTATGATTTTATCCAACTTCAAAAGTCAAGACTGTTTCTTCTTCAAGGAAAGATTTAACCATGAAAAACTATCAAAGGCAGCTTTTTTAATGTCTCACTACCTTGAATGTTCTTTTATTCCTATATCCCTGGAGTATAGGCCTCATCTGTGTCAGATTTCTTAGATGACTGATTTATACTTTAGTGTTGGGAACCCTGCTTCTTTTAAAAGGGCAGTCAACTAGGCTAGCAGAAGTAGTGTACAGAGAGTTATAGCTTTTTTTGAATATTCATTTCACATAGTTGCTGAATCTTAAGATTGTGGCTTGAATATAATTTCTTGAAAACTTTGCACTCAGAAGAATTTATTTTAGGGCTAACTGTATCATTACCATAGGAATGAAGGAGCTGTCTTAAGCAGATGAATATTTTACTATGGGAATATCTTATGTGAGAAAAAAAGCACATTAATTAATATTTTGCTTAGTTCCACAAAAATTGTCTAAGTTTTAAATTTGTGACAAAATTGAGTCATAAATAATAAGAAAAAAATAGGATTTTCCCACCTTTTCTGTCTAATTTAAATTGTATATTTTCCCAGTCTTGTTTCATATAGATTATTTGAAATTTGAACTTGTGAAATGGAAACTTGGGTATTTTCTTTCTCTAAAATGATACTGTAATTTTGAGAAATGCATTTACTTCTCTTAGTTTCTCTGAGAAGATCAAACCTGGCTTCTCTTGCATTGAAGGTGTCCTTCTGACCACACCAAAGCATATGTTGTATCTTTTCTGTATTGGCTGGCTGGGTCTTAGAGCATTCACTTCCACCATGCTTTCCTCTCAAAAAGGAAGTTAGTATTGTCAAAATGGTAGTATTCCTCAAAGCATTATGCAGATTTAATCCCTATGTGGATTGCTCATAACATTTTTCAAAGAAATGGATAAAATACTCCTGAAATTCATATGAAACAATAACTCCCCCATATAAAGCTAAAGCAATCATTGGGGGGAAAAATAAAAGAAGATTGGAGACTGGGAAGTTTTGGCGAATTTCTATCTATAAAATAAGCTTGGAGAAGAGAGAAGGCCCTTTTTGCCATTTTGGCTTCCCTTGGCGTTTTCCTCTCTCCGTTGTCTCCGTTCTCTGTTGGGCTTCAACACGTGGTGACTGTCATTTTGGCCTACATGTGGCCAAGGGCCCAGCTGGGAACACAGAGTCTGGAGTTTTTCCTGTTCTTGGATTGTATATCATAACCTGTGATATGATTGTATATCAAACCTTTTAAAACTGTGCCGGATTCCTGAGTTTTCATTCATTCCCCACCCGGCTTCGGAGGTAGAAGGGAACTTGTTTCCTAGTATTGTTGGGGACCCCACTGGCTCCCCAACATCTGGCTTCCCTGGGTGGGCTTGGTTCTCTGTGACTGTATAAACAACAATGAAGTTGGCAGAAGGGTTGGTACTGTTTAAGCTGCCAGCTCTAGGGTGTTCGGACTGAGTAGACAGATGTTCAAAAAATTAGTAATAGTCTAGCAAGCAGTTCCCCTTTTCAAAAAGTCCATTTAGTTGGCACAGAGATTGACAGTATTATTTGTCCATGAGATTCAGGATCTCAAAGTCCAAAATGCACCTTAATTCCTTTAAATTGCAGCCATCGCTCCCCTGAATTAAACCCATACTACTTGGGAGAGAAGGTCCTTTTATCCCTGTTTTTAGCATGTAAGGATCTTGACTTGGGTATATTGTGACAGTCTTAGGGCAGAGAATATCGAGACTGCCATTGTCTGATGGGGTAGGCCAGAGAGCATTTATTGACTGCAATTCTGTGGATTCTGATTCGGAGGATACTGAGAGGCGGAATGAACGAGAGTGCCCCTGGATTTATGTACAATGGGACTCTGGATGTTCAGATTTTTTAAAAATCATTTGAGGAAACCAATCCATGGGGATGAGATAATAGATCAAGAACTTTATTTTTAACAAAGTAGCAACATGGGAGATGGTGACTCACTGACTCACACCCACAAACCATCTCACCAGGATTGGCCCCAAAACTGTTCACAGAGAAGCAGAACTGGGGAGTCTGTTGTGAAACGGGTAGGATCAGCAAAAGATGTGGGGGCTTTCTCCCTTTGACATTCATGAACAAGGCCCTTCCTCATAGTTACACTTTCCCACAGGATGTCAAAAGATCACGTGACCGCCCACCCACAAGATGGTCAGGCTTCCTTGTCAAGATCCTGAAGGAACGGTTTGAGGCTCTTCATATTCCTGAATCAATCAGATGCCATTGAGCTACATTGGCACATGATAGGGTCCAATGGAAATGTTACTGGCGCCCGCTCGAGCAAATCGATGAATAACAGGATTCAAGTGATCAAGTGATCAAGGTAAAGAAAATATGGGAAACTGTTCTTACTGGCTCAGTTCCAGATCCAGAGGTGTTTTCCAGTACTCATTTTGAATCCAGCTCTTAATTTTTTTGGGGGTAGTTTAAAATCCCTACTTTCATGTTTTTCCCCCATATATTGTGGAAAATGGAACATTCATGAAGATAGCATTCTTTTTGGTGAAAGGGATTGTAGGGAACTGTGGAATATAATGAACAAATCTCTAGAGGAAAATATTTCTTTGAAATTAATCTTCAGTATGTTTTTTAGGTTTTGCTTCTTGGAATTAACATTTTTTGTAAGACTCATCTTTGGCAATGAAGTTTTTGCTCCCTCAGTTCTAACTTTGTAACTCTAACTTTGTAACATCTTAGAAGTTCCCCATATCAGAGCTTGATTTGCCTAACTATTTCACAGAATTACTCTTACAATACTGAAAACAATTCAGTCCAATTATAGGGTTTCATCCATAGAGAAAAAGAGCAGTAAAAGATTAGGCATAAAAACCCACAGCATGTCAAGAGTCAGAGCTCTGCAAAGTCCGAGTGGAGAATTATTTCTAGATATAAATGAAAGAATCTTCAGATGTCAGGTTCTCTCTGATATTTCCCTATATCTTAATCTTAAAACACAGCATTACATTGTCCAGATGCAAACACTGTGGTGAGTTATTTGGTACAGGCTAGCATGTAATTTTTGACCATAATCAATGACTGCCAGCAATCAAAGAGAGTGGGCGCCTGAGCCACAACTAGTAGCAAAACAAGTACTGTGCTTGCCTTGCGCAAGATTAATTGAGGTTTGATCCTCGGCACCCGTATGTGCCTTTTGTGAAATATTCGGGGCTTCCATGTGTAATAACTTGTCTTCTAAAAATAGTAATAGTTTAACTTATTTTCTGTATTGAACTACATTTTCATTTTTTCATGAACATAGTTTTGTTGAGATTCAGCTGTAGACCCATCTTTCCACATTCTCAAAGTCAGTCAGCATTTGTGCCGCTTGGCTAATGTTTGGTGTTATTAGATCGATGTCATTATTATTAGAACTAGTTCGATAGGCCCCATTCACTCTCAATGGAACAAACATATCCAAAGGCAGAAGTTATGTGTACCTAGGTCGAGAAGTCAACATGATGAACCACCTAAAACCTGAGCTGCGCCAGGAGGAATAGAGCGGCATGGAATGCCTTCAAAAGCATCGAAGAAATAAATAAAAGACAAAGAGCCTCCGGCTCCGGGCACATCTCTTCGACTCCACAGTTCTCCCTGCATTAGCATAGCTTCAGAGACCTGGGTCCTACGAAGCAGGATGAGAATGCTATTCGGGTCTCTCAGAAGAGGAATCGAAAGAACTATGCTGGAAATATCATGCTTCACTCAAGTGAGAGAAGGAATCTGGACTTCCAACCTCCGTCGTTGTTCCAGAGTCAGGGGCGCTGTCTCGTTTGCCAAAGCATCAAAAATCAGATGGGCTGGTCATGTAATGCGATTTGGAGCTGACCGCTGGACTAGAGCCATTACCGACTCGATCCCACTGGATGTCAAAAGATCACATGGCTGCCCACCTACAAGATGGTCAGCCTTCTTTTTCAAGACCCTGAATGAACGGTTCGAGGCTCTTCGTATTCCTGAAGCAACCATATGCCATTGTGCTACACTGGCGCATGATAGGGTCAAATGGAAATGTTACTGGTGCCCGCTCAAGGAAATTGATGAATAACGGGATGTCAAGTGGTCAAGTGAACTACATGACCACTTTCTTGCTTTCTTTCTTGCTAAATTATTGTGGTTTGAACTTCCAATTCCATGTTTAGTGTCATAACTCTGATGGCTAGCTTTGTTATGTACTTGATCTTAGAAGAAAGATATCCTGTCTCACATCATCAAGTATGATGGTTAGTGTTTCTTTATCGAGTTTTTTCCAGTGGATTTTGTCAATAGTGAGAGAGAGGTGAGGTATTAAAACCACCTATAATATTATAGTTTGCTGATGTTATATTTCTTCAGACCCATTAATAGTTGCTTTATATATTTTATACTTTTATGTATTGAATAGATGGTAATGAGTATTAAGTCTTGATTTAGAGATCCTTTAATCAATATGTAACATCTGTTTCTTCTCACATTTTTTGTTTGAAGTGAGTTATTTTCTGACATTAATATGGCTGTCCAACCATTGTTATGCTAATGTTTGACTTTATCATTGTTCTGCTATATTTTCACTTTGAGCTGGTGTTCAAGATGGTGCAAATATTCTCCCAGAAAATTGAGGCTGGGATTTATTTCTCTGGTCCATCTTACCATGCTGCATTACATGATGAATATAGGTCATGTTGTTAAGAGAAATATTGATGCTCAGCAATTTATTGCCATTTCCTTATCTGGATTTTTTGGCTATAATATTTGTCATCATTTCATGGGCCTTATTTTTTCTTTCCTGTACTTTGATATTTGCCTGAATGTAGTGGCCAGTTTTCATTGATCTCTTCTTATTTGAATCTTCTAAGTTAGTTTCATGAACTTTTCTTCTGGGGTCTGACTTTTATATTATATCCCTACTAAGCTCTAAATATTGACCCTTGAATTATTATAGATTTCAGTTTTACTCTCTACCTTTCCCACATTTTGTGACTTAAGGTGTCTTACTGTTTTCGGGTCAGGCTCATTCATTTTATAAAAGAATATTTAGTGTTTGCAGGTGCTGCCTTAAAAGCCATGAACTTCATTATATTTTGTTGGTAAAAGAACATTGCAGCACTTCTTTGAATTTGGGTGATAACCTAGTTGAACAGAGAAATTCCTGAGTTGCTGTGTATTTCATTCAACATTTTGACGCCGTTATACCATTCCATTCTGCTTTGTTTTGTAGGAATTCATTTGCCAGATATGCTGTAGTCTTATTGGAGTTTCCTTATATCTAAGCTTTGGCTTGGTCCTTGCTGATCTCAGGATGCTTAGTGTATTGCCATTTTAATGACACTATTTATTGATGCTCTTTCCTTTGTTTTTATTTCATTCATGATTATTAAACCTTATGAAACTGGAGATATGGTATTATTCTCAGACTGGGACATTATTGGCTGTTTCTTTGTCGGTAATTTTTCACGTCATCATTTCTTGTAACTTAGGAACATATATGACATGAATGCATTAAGTTCTTGCTGTTCCAGGTCTCTGGTTTACTTGTTTTTTTTCTTAATTCTTTATTACTTCTTCTGTTAATTTTGGTGGCTTTTTAAGTACCTTATATCTTCCAGCACACCAATATGCTTCTTGCCTTTGGTTATTTTGGTGCTATGCCACTCTTTTGCGATTTTTTCCATCATGTATTTTCTCAATTTAGTGATTCTGAGTGAAGTTTTCACATATGTACTTCTGTGCTATTATTCCTGTAGGAGTTTTGTTCTTTCCTTAATTCAATGAAGTTTTTACAGTCGTTGGCTTGAATTCATTGAGGCATGTAGAAAATGAAGATCATTACAGTCATTGGCTTGAATTCATTAAGGCATGTAGAAAAATTCTTGTGTGCTGGCCTCGTTCTTAGCTTTGGGCCTTCCTCATTCAGTAATTTTTCTGTTTCTTCTTTGTGCCTGGTGAAACTTGAAAGGTGGGGTTGAGAGGCTTGCTTTGTACAGGACTAGGTGGCAAGCCTAAGGTTTTTGCTAATCTCTCTCTGAGACTGCTCCTCCTAATTTGTGTATCTGGGACTTGACCACTTACTAACCTTGTCGGCATTTTTTTCCTATATTTGGGCAACTCAGTGTACCACTCCTGAGTCTGCAGTAACATTATCTTGACTGTGCTTGTGATGCTGATACAAAAGCAACAAATGGGGGTCTTATTGACCTTGATAGCCCTGTGATTCCAAGTCTACCTACTTGTGAATAGGGTATTTGTGATGCTAGTTCAGACAGGTATAACTTCACATGTGTTTGTCCTGTAGTCTGAACCTCATTTTGACTATATTTAAGAGTTAAACTTTTTTAGTATGGAGTGATCCTAGATACAGTAGGTAACAGATTTGCTGGCTTTAGTTTCTGGAAACATTCTCTTATTCTATATTTCCATTCTCAGCCAACCGTCAGTCATATGTGATTTGAAGGCACGCCCTGGTTTTGGTTTCAACTGGGGCAGGTGGATATCACGTAGCTCACAGTTGCTTTTTCTTTCGTTTTGAGTATAGGACCTTGTCTGCAAGTTACATCCCATTCATTTGGAGTACAGTCAGAGCCTCCTGAATGGCTTGTAAGGACCACCAATTGATGCTAACCATTAGTGGACAACTGTATATCTTCTTGGGCAACTTTTGGTTTTTTTATCTCTCAATTGATTTGTGAGAGTTGAGTGTTATGGGTTCAGGATCAGATTTTCAGCTTGCCTCTTCCTTTAACCAGGGACAAGTTCCATGGGTTAAGATTCTCTATTTTGAACGCCTTCCTGTCTGGGTTTGAACTCCTTCTATCTGCCCAACTGCTATGCTGTTGCTCCTAATTTGATAATGTAGATCTCTCCTGGAAATTATTGCTGACTCTCCAGTGAACTGCCTAGGGGCTCACATGATATGCTGTATTTAACTGTGTTATATTTTAATGCAGTTTTTAGAGTCCCTGTTGTACTCTCAAATTTCTCCATTTCTTACCCTCCCCCCTGACTCCAGCATCTGAAGATTCCTTTACCATAAACTTTTACCACAATTCATTTAGATTTTTTTTTGATTTTTGAGTCACACCCAGTGATGCTCAGGGGTTACTCCTGGCTCTTTGCTCAGGAACACTCCTGGTGGTGCTTGGGGGACCATATGGAATGCTGGGGATCAAACCTGGGTCGGCCGCATGCAAGGAAAATGCCCTACCCGCTGTGCTATCGCTCCAGCTCCTCATTTACGTTTTTATTATGTCTTAAAACATTTCTTCATTCCTATCAAATATGCCCAGTTTTACTTTGGGGACAAAATTCCTCCTGTCTTGAACTAGATATGAAGAGAGTATATGTATGTTTTAATATCTTTATACCATTCTTTAAAAATTATTTATTATACCACCATGAGATATAGGGTTACAAATTGTTCATGATTGGGTTTGAGTCATATATTGTTCCAGCACCTATCCCTCCACCAGTGTCCCCAAATTCCCTCCCACCTCCCCTAGCCTGCCTCTATAGTATGCACTTTTCTATTTCTTCTCTCTCTTTATGTCTCCCCTTCTCTTCTCTTACACATTGTGGCTTGCCCTACAGATATTTCAGGATTATCATGAATATCTTTTTGTGTGCATTCAATGATCAGTTGCATTCAATGATCAGTGCATTCAATGATCAGTTCAATGGATCTGGAGCTACCATTTCCCAAAATTAGTAGAACATTGGTATATATTTATATCCCACTAATGAATACAATCATTCTATATTTGTCCTTTTTCTTCTGACTAATTTCATTCAGCATGATAATCACTATGTCCATCCATTTGCAGGTATGGTGTGATAGCAAAGTGAGTAGGGCATTTGCCTTGCGCGCAGTTGAATCGGGTTTGATTCCCTGGCATCCCATATGGTCCCCCAAACACCACAAGGATTAATCTCTGAGTGCAGAGCCAGGAATAACCCCTGAGCATTGCTGGGTGTGACCCGAAAAGCAAATAAATAAATAAATAAATAAATAGATAGATAGATAGATAGATAAATAAATAAATACTTTCTTTATACCATTCTTACTTGAAACATACATCTACTAGCTAGTAGATGTATGTTTAAAATCAAACATATGTATAAATCAAATCAATTGTATTTGATTTAAATACAAATTTAAATCAAAATTTGTATTTTGATTTAAAAAATACAAATTTTCAAATCTTAATCTCTAATTTCAAATCTCTAATTATAAAATGTTGCCTATTTCTTTAGAAAATTTTCAAATAAATTTACAAATTTGTCCAGCATGTGATTCCTTATAATTTTCTTGTTAACAACACATTTTATAGGACCAAATCACTGGTTTAAAAATGATCATAAATTTAATAACTATTGCTTTACTAAAATAATTCAAATTCTGAATTAATGCACATTATTAACCACACAAAAATGCAATTCCTCAAGATTTTTTGGGAACTAGTAAAGAAAAGCGTTCAAAACAGAGTAATCCATGATAAATATTCTTTGATTTCATGTTGCAGCTTCAATTTTTGCAAGAGATAAAATCTTAAGTTAATCTAGAACTGTATTTTATAAATGTAATCATTGGTTAGAGGGCTGTATGAACTAAAGTGTACACTCAACATGCTACATGACTGGAGGTGATGTCTGGCACCTCGTTTCTCCAGGCACAACCAGGAGTGACCGAAAGGACTTAGCTGGGATTCTTCTCTGAACACCAGTGGCTATGATTACAAAACCAATAATGTCTTGGTCCCCAGTTGACTGAGAATCACTGTGCATGCCTCTGGGCCTTCTTAGCATCTCTTGTGAGACTCTAAAATAGAATCTTTTCTTTGTTCTATCTCATTAAATATGTTAAACTAAGTTACTGAAAATCTCTGAGAGACTAATTATTGCTGGGTAGTTTTACTGTTTATTCAAACTGTTTCCCTTCCAAGTGAGTTTATTAGAAATGCCACCATTGCTGGCATTAGCAAGTAAGCAAGTCCATCTTAGCATCTTTATAGCAGTCATAACATTTAGTGAGAACAAGTGAGCTCTTTTCTTGTTTCAATAAAATAGGCTTATTCTGATTCACAAACACAGGTAGAATAAAAAGAGAATAATACCAAGCTTTATCACTTTGCAGATGAACCTGTTTCTAACTCCGCCATCAAATTTTAAAGTTTTTAATTTACCAAGGTTATTCCAGATATTACTTTAAAACCATTCTGTTAGGTTTTATTTACTTATGAGTTTAGAGTATTCATTGGCATTATATATTATAGGAATTAATTCTAATTACACCATCTGGAGGCCAAATTAAAAACAACATACAGGGGAAAACATAAACATAGAGGAAGACACAACAATGATTATTTCTTAGTTTTCATTAACATCTCAGACATGTGTACTCATCTTAAAGAAGTAGACTGTCAATAAAGTAAAATATTAGAATTCACATTTTCATTATGCAATAGTTGTTTACATTAACATATCTACGTTAAGAGGATTTTTCTTAAATTTGATTTTTTAAGTTCTGAAAGATTTTATTTAAAGGGGGGGGGCGGCCGGGGGGGGGGCGTTGGGCGGGCCGGGGGGCGGGGGTCCCTGCCGGCGCCGCCCAAAAAAAAAAAAAATTTTTTTTAATTAAACATTTTATTATACCACCGTGAGATATACAATTACAATGTTGTTCATGTTTGGAGGTTTCGGTCACATAGTGTTCCAGCACCCGCCCTCCACAGTGCCCATTTCCCACCACCAATGTCCCCAATTCCCTCCCCCTCCCATAGCCTGCCTAAATGGCAGGTTCTTTATCTCTTTTCTCTCTCCCTCTCTCTCCCTTCCTTCTCCTACACATTGTGCGTTGCACTTACATACACTTGGAAACCATCATGTGCATTTTTTTGCCTGTATTTAATGCTCAGTTCTATGTTGGTATCAGCCTTTTCGACATTTATTCACACATGTTCCCTTCTCTGTCTTACCTAACCTATGACTCCCTCACGTTTGCGGTTATTTCCACTTTTGGTAAGACCACCCGATATATTTATGTCATGAAAATAAATGCAGTCATTCTATGTCTCTCTCTTTCCTTCTGACTAATTTCATTCAACATGATCCTTTCCATGTCCATCCATTTATAGGCAAATTTCATAACTTCCTTTTTCCTGACAGCTGCATAGTATTCCATTGTGTAGATGTACCACAGTTTCTTTATCCAGTCATCAGTTATTGGGCATACTGGTTGTTTCCAGGTTCTGGCTATTGTGAATAGTGCTGCTATGAAAATCAAAGTGTGGATTGTGTTTCTGCTGTGTGTTTTTGGCTTCCCAGGGTATATTCCCAGGAGTGGTATGGCTGGGTCAAAAGGGAGCTCAATTTCTAGTCCTTGGAGGAATGTCGATATTGTTTTCCAGAAAGGTTGTACAAGAAGACATTCCCACCAACAATGTATGAGAGCCCCCTTTTCCCCGCATCCACGCCAGTATTTGTTGCTTTTACACTTTTGAATAAGGGCCAATCTCTGTGGTGTGAGGTGATATCTCATTGTTGTTTTGATTTGCATCTCTCTGATGATTAGTGATGATGAGCATTTTTATATGTCTTTTGGCCATTCGAATTTCTTCCTTGTCAAAGTTTCTGTTCATCTCTTCTCCCCATTTTTAATGGGGTTGGCTGTTTTCTTCTTATATAGCTGTACCAGTGCCTGATATATCCTGGATATTCACCCCTTATCAGATGGGTATTGGGTGAATATTCTTTCCCCATTCTGTGGACTGTCTTTCTATCTTGGACACTGTTTCTTTCGAGGGTGCAGAAGCTCTTTAGTTCCATGTATTCCCATAAGGTTATCTTTTCTTCTAGTTGCTTTGTTAAAGGTGTTTCATCTTTGAAGATGTCTTTAGCTTCAATGTCGTGGAGGGTTTTTCCTATATTTTCTTTAACGTACTTTAGGATTCAGGTCTGATATTGAGATGTTTAATCCATTTTGATCTGATTTTTGGGCAAGGTATTAGACACAGGTCCAAATTCATTTTTTTACATGTAGCTGTCCAGTTTTCCCAGCACTTGTTGAAGAGGCTTTCCCTTACTCCAGTTTGGACTCTTTGCACCTTTATCGAAGATTAACTGATCATGTCTTTGAGGTTGGGTGTCAAGGTACTCAACTCTATTCCATAGATCCACAGCTCTGTTTTTATTCCAGGACCATGCTGTTTTAATTACTGCTGCTTTGTAGTACAGTTTGAGGTTGGGAAAGGTGATGCCTCCCATCTTCTTTTTCAAAGGATTGCTTTAGCTATCCGTAGGGGTTTATTATTCCATTGAATTTCAGGAGTGTTTGGTCAATTTCTTTGAAGAATGTCATGGGTATCCTTTTAGGAACCACATTGAATCTGTACAAAGCTTTAGGGAGTATTACCATCTTGACAATGTTAATTCTCCCCATCCATGAGCAGGGAATATGTTTCCATTTCCTCTTGTCCTCTTTTATTTCTTGAAGCAGTGTCTTTTAGTTCTCTTTGTATAGGTCCTTTACACACTTGGTTAAGCTTATTCCTAGGTATTTGATTTTCTGTGGTACAATTGTGAAAGGAATCGATTTCTTAATATCCCTTTCTTCTCTTGTTATTTGTGTATAGAAAGCCACCGACTTTTGGGTATTGATTTTGTACCCTGTCACTCTACTATATATAACTATTGTTTCTTAGAGGTTTTTGGGTCATGAGTTTAGGGTTCTCTAAGTATAATATCATGTCATCTGCAAATAATGATAGCTTGATTTCTTCCTTCCCTATATGGATGCCCTTAATGTTTTTTTTCTTCTCTGATTGCTATGGCGAGTACCTCCAGTACTATATTAAAAAAAGAGGTGAGAGAGGGCAACCTTGTCGTGTTTCTGATATTAAAGGGAAGGCTTTCAATTTTTCCCCCATTGAGAATGATACTCGCTGTGGGCTTTTGGTAGATGGCTTTGACTATCTTGAGGAAGCTTCCTTCAATTCCCATTTTCTGGAGGGTTTTAATCATGAATGTGTGCTGGATCTTGTCAAATGCTTTTTCTGAATCTATCGATAGGACCATATGGTTTTTATTTTTTCTCTTATTGATGTTATATATTATGTTGATTGATTTGCAAATATTGAACCATCCTTGCATTCCCGGGATGAATCCTACTTAGTCATGATGTATGATCTATTTAATGAGTCTTTGGATTCTGTTTGCTAGTATTTTGTTGAAGATCTTAGCATCTGTGTTCATCAAGGAGATTGGTCTGTAATTTTCCTTCTTTGATTGTCTCTCCCTGCTTTTGGTGTCAGGGTGATGTGTACCTCGTAGAAGCTGTTAGGGAGTGTTTCTGTTTCTTCTATTTCCTGGAAGAGCTTGAACAGGACAGGCAGTAGGTCATCCTTAAGGGTTTGGTAGAATTCGCTAGTGAACCCATCTGGACCTGGGCTTTTGTGTTTGGTCAGACTTTTAATTACTGTTTCAATTTCCTCGATGGGGATAGGCTTATTCTGGTATTGGAGGTCTTCTTGTTTCAATCCTAGGAGGTTATAGGACTTCAGGAATTTATCCATTTCTTCTAGGTTGTCACGTTTGTGGCATACAGGTTCTCAAAGTAATCTTTGATGATCCTTTGGATTTCTGTCTTTTCTGTTGTGATGTCACCATTTTCATTTCTCATTCTGTTTATTTGGTTTCTCTCTTTCCCTTTCTTTACAAGACTTGCCAGTGGCTTGTCAATCTTGTTTAATTTTTCAAAGAACCAGCTCTTGGTTTCATTAATCTTTCAGATTTTTTTTTTTGGTTTCCAGCTCCTTGATTTCATCCTTAAGTTTTATTATTTCTTCTTCTCTTGGGTTGGGCTTTTTTTGTTGGTCTTTTTCTAATATTTTCAGCTGTGATGTCAATTTATTTACGTGGGCCCTTTCTTCTTTCCTTATGAATGCTTGCAGATCTATGAACTTTCCTCTTAACACAGCTTTTGCTGTGTCCCACAAGTTCTGATAGTTGGTATCTTCAATGTCATTTGTTTCTAGGAATCTTCGGATTTCCTGTTTGATTTCTTCTATGACCCATTTGTTGTTCAGCAGTGAGCTGTTCAGTTTCCAGGTGTTTGATTTGACTCCCTGCTTCTGTGTATGGTTCACTACTATTTTCAGTGTATCATGATCTGAAAAGATGGTTGACACAATTTCTATCTTTTTTACTTTGTTCAGGTATGCTTTGTGGCTCAGTATATGGTCTATCTTGGAGAATGTTCCATGTGCACTGGAAAAATGTGTATTCAGCTTTTTTTGTGATGAAAATCCTTGTTTATATCAACCAGTTCTCTTTCTTCCATTTATTCCTTCAGGTCCATTATTTCCCTGATGAGTTTCAGTCTCATCGATATATCTGTAGTCGATAAGGCTGTGTTAACATATCCGACTATTATTGTGCTACAGTTAATGTCTTATTTGAGGTCTATTAATAGTCATTTTAAGTATTTTGCTGGCCACTCGTTTGGCGTATATATATTTAGTAGTGTGATTTCTTCCTGGTATACATACCCCTTAATTACTAAGAAATGGCCTTCATTGTCCCTTTTTAACCTTTTTCAGTCTGAAGTCTATATTGTCAGATATGAGTATGGCCACCTTTTTGGAGGAGTTGTTTGCGTGGAGAATGGTTTTCTAGCCTTTGACTTTGAGTCTGTGTTTGCTCTGATTATTCAGATGTTTCTTTTAGGCAGTAGAAAGTTGGATTCAGTTTTTTAATCCATCTTGCCACCCTGTGTCTCTTAATTGGTGCATTTAAACCATTGACATTGAGAGATATTATTGTCATTGGATTTTGTGCCATCTTTCTGTTTCAACTTGTTGTGGTTTTGGGTTGTCTTATTTTACAATAAACCCTTCAATCCTTCTTTTAAAAGCTGGTTTTGAGTTTCCCGAGTTGTTGTTTATCGAAGTTGTGTACTTTTCTTCACATCTGAAAGTAAGTCTAGCTGGATAAAGAATTCTTGGTGAAGCCCGGCAGTTCATTGAGTCTTTTCACAATATCCCACCATTGTTTTCGGGCTTGGAGTGTTTCATCTGAGAAGTCTGCTGTAAATCTCAGGGATGCTCCTTTGTATGTGATTTACTTCTTTGATCTTGCTGCTTTCAGTATTCTATCTCTATCATTTTTATAATATTAATAAGGATGTGTTTTGGAATATTCTTATTGGGGTTTCTTTTTAGCTGGTATCCTAAGGGCCTCCTGTATGTGGGAGCATGCTTTCTTCAGTTTAGGGAAATTCTCAGCGATGATAGCTTTGACAGTTTCTTCTTCATCAGGGTTTTCTTCTTGTCCTTTTGGGACCCCAATGATGCGTATGTTGTTCCTTTTGGCTTGATCCCTGATTTTCTCTGGTATTCTGTTCGTTGATTTTGAGTCTTTTTTTCCATCTTCTGGTATTGTCTACAGAATCTCTGAACCTTGTCTTCGAGATCACTAATTCTTTCTTCAGTAGCTGTTACTCTGCTTTGGAGGCCTTCTGTGTTGTTCAGTTCACTTATCTCATTTTTAATATCTGTCATTTCTGCTTGTACTTTGGTCTGAAATTTACTCAATTCTGCTCTCATGTCCTCTTGTATTTCATTGACTTTGTATTCCATTGTTTCTTTGAGTTCCTTGTGAATCTTTAACAGTTCCTTCCAAAATTCCTTTTCTGAGAGGTTATGTAGCTCATCATTATTGCTTGACTCATCTGTATTAGTGACTTCAATCGTAGAGCTTGAAGGAATTCTGTGTTGCTTTACCATAATGACAATTGTAGGTTGAAAATGTGTCTTCTGGGTGACTAGTCAATAGAGTTAGTAGGTGCTTGCATTACTTTCCATTTAGGGATGTATAGCAAAGAATGTAGGGGCAAATGCTCAGTGGTATCTCAGGTAGATAGATATTACTTCTAGCTCATCTGTGCGGTTTTGAATTTTGGGGTGTCGGTGGGTGGTTCAGGAGTCAGGGGTCAGGGTGGAGGTAGTCCAGTGGAAGATCAGAAGAAGCTTGGTGTGGCTTGGTCCCTTTCTCAAAGTTCCAGCCCTTTATCCTGGAAAGGGGGTGCCTCGGGGGCCTGCCCGCCAAGGGAACAAACCTGGTGGGGAGAGCGGTTGAGGTGCTGGGTGTCCGGCGGATGGTGTCAGTAGGGTGGTCCAAAGAAGCTGGGTGTGGCTTGGTCACCTTCTCAAAGTTCCAGCCCTTTATCCTGGAAAGGGCTGCCTTGGGGCCTGCCCGCCGCAGGAACACACCTGGTGGAGAGAGCGGGGAGTTGCTGGGCATTGGGGTGGATGGCGTCCAGGAGGATGGTCTGAGGAAGCTGGGTGTGGCTTGGTTCCCTTCTCAAAGTTCCAGCCCTATATCCTGGAAAGGAGTGGCTTGGGGCCTGCCCGCCATGGGAACGCACCTGGTGGGGAGAGCAGGGAGCTGCTGGGCCTTAAATTTGATTTTTTGGTTTGTTGTTGGGATACACACAGTGGTGCTTAGGGTTTATTCCTGCGTTTGTGCTCAGAAATCCTTCAGTGAAACTAGGGGCAAAATAGGAGGTGCCATTAGTGAATTCAGGTCAGCCACATGGTAGGCAAGCACCCCACTCATTGTACTATTTTTCTGGCCCCAATTTTGCATTTTAAAGGATTCATTTTTTAGTTCTTAGTTAGCAAGCAGCAATGTTTCTGTATAAAGACACAATTATGCTTTTTTATGTAGCTATTTAGTATGTCCTATACAGGATTTTCCTAATTCTCTATACTCTAAAGGAAATTTGGAATGTGGAGGCATGTTTCAGAAGCAACCTTTTGGTTCTGCAAAAGACTTTATTCATGATTTGCAGATAGCCTAATTCCTTCAAAACCTTGGTTGCTTTCTATATCATACCAGTGTTTACTCAACCCATTATTTGAATGAAGGAACATGTTACAATATGCTATGGAAATTAAGAGTCTTATAATATACGGTAAAGTATTTTATTTAATTACAATAAAACCCTTCTTGAAAAGACAGATATCTCAAGACAGCTAGGTGCTCTTTTTTTTATTCAAATATAATTCCAATTCTAGTTCTTGAATTGGAGATAAGAGCAAATGAAACGTATCTAATCCCAAGATTTTCTTTGTTAGGAAGATAACAAAGATCAGAGAGAATAGGTAAACTGAAATTTTTAACTTTCAGTATTTTGTATACCCCCCACACCCACCTGCCTATTTCTTTATTTTCTTTTAAAACCCATGGTATTGAAATTCTAGCACAAAGATTTTGAAAATTCAACACATTTCCCATTGGCTACTGAAGCTTCAAAGCACATCTGACATTACTACAAAAATAAGACCATAATTGATATTGATACATCACATTATATCTTAAAATTACCCATATGGATAAACATAGTACTTTTTATATTTTTCCTTTTTAGTTTTACCCAAAATACCAATAAGTGTCGGGGATGCTGTTGGGGTCCCCAACAGTGCCGGGAAGCGGAGTTCCCTTCTACCTCCGAAGCTGGTGGGGAATGGATGAAGACTCAGGAATTCAATGCAGTTTTAAAATGCTTTACTTATCACAGGTTCAGGCATACAAATCAGCAATAGGAAAAACGCTGTGCTTAGGGATTCCCAGCTATAATCCCTGACACGTGTAGGCCAAGATGATGGCCACCATGGGTAAAGGCCCTGTAAAGAGGAGACAAAGACAAGACTCCCAAGAAGAGTGTGAGCCCCAAAAGAGAGGCCCAAAAATAGAGAGAGAAAGGAAGCAGGCTGGTTTTATACCCCTGCAACTCAGACCTTCCACTATTATGGGAAGCAGGAAGGGTCAAATGCCCTCAGGTAATTTCTCCCAGCACCTCACCTAGGCCCTATTATATGCTAATGTGTTGAGCTAAGATCTGCCTGGAAATGCCTTTATAGGGTAGAGAAGGGGGTTTCTGAGATGGCATATCTCTATACCAAAGACTAATACTAATGCCAGTTAAATATTTTTCCAAGCCTTCACAAGAGTCTCGTCTATGGTAGTTTTGTGTTTTAGTTGCCTTTGAGTTATCAGGGAGCCATGCTTGCTTGCTTGGAGGCAAACAGCATTTCTCTCTGGTCTAATTACTTAGATATCCAACCTAGCCAGGCAAATATGCTGGTAAGATCTAGCTAGTCCCACGATGATTGTGGTAGCATGAGAATATATTTATACCAGCCAGTACAGAATACCTGGTCAGATAAACTGCCACATTTAAACTACCCCCTTATCTATGAAGTGATTTGCAGGAGACAATCCAGGGCAGATGCAGAGCCTTTTTAGGCTTTTAGGTGTCCTGCAACAAATAAGGTATTTTGATGGACAGAAATCTGGGTTTTGAATGGAAAAATATACATTTTACATGTACCCCACTTTAATCACAATTCAACCAAAGGGTGGCTGTCTGTTTTTGATATCCAAAGAAACAAAGTTAACTCCCAATATAAAATAGGAATAACAAAAATCTCAATGCACTTTAATGGTTTCAAACTGAATTGCATGGAATTATAAAGTATAGCCATAACCACTGAAATTTATGACTTTTGGCTTTCCCTATTTTATTAGCAATCCTTTTTACCTTAGGGCCCATTAAGAATTCCCTTCTTGGAGTAACGAATGAACAAAGCCTAGTGTTACAATATCCTTTTATAGAGAAAGAAAACTTTTGAAACATTCATGAAACTACTCCAAACCCTTTAACACATAGATAAACTTTTTAAAAAGATCCTAATATACAGCATATTGCATGAACTAATTCCTGGACTTTAGAAGACCTTTAAAAAAATAATACCTCAAAAGGGAAACTGAAAAGCACAGTTAGCTAAAATTTTATGGGGCCATTTTTTCGGAATATTTTATCTATTGATCCATTGAACTGTTACTTCTTTTTAGAACCTGATTAAGCAGAATTTTTATTATAAAATATTCTTTCTCTAGAGTAATTAAACTCCCTGTTGATCCCCTTCAAAGTTGTGTGAGGTGATAGTGTGGGATTATTCATACAAAGTTTTAGTTTGAAGATTTGTAATCATGCTAATTTTATTATTCATTCATAAAAGTGGTTGAATTCTTCGTAAGTACCATCCTTCTAATGAGGCAGTGAAAGGGTCATTCAAGGGTCACCTAGGACTCTAAGATTACTAGCTTGTTTCTATATTATTCATTATCTAGGACCTTACTTATAACAGTCCTTTTAAGCAGACAATGTTAACATAAATGTTTCTAAATCCAAACTCTCTTAAGTTTCAACCTCTCCAGAATTCTCCCAGATAAATGAAATTTTTTTTCATAAAAAATACTTTCTTAGTACATTATTTTGGGAGTAATTGTCCAGAATAACAGACAATCCAAGTGGCCACATATAGACAGATGACCAAGTTGTTAAGTGCTGGATATATACCCTATATCATTCCCATTTCAAGAGGGGCCTCTCTACAGATTGCTTCAGGTACCACTGAGAAATAAAGCCAGATTGATGGGAAGGAAAACACTGAGAGTGTACATTAAGGTAATTTATCCAACTTCTAAATGTAAAAACATCATAAAAAAGTTGATCGACTTCTCCAGCAGTTATTTCTCTGACTTTTTTTGTCAGCGATGTGAGTTAGCCAGAGATCATTTGACTATAAGAGACATAACCAGTATTTTCTGATAGAAGGTCAAATTGCTATATCATAACTGGATTTCTGGCTGTTTGACTTGCTTTTTGTGAGCTTGACTGTCCAACTGCCACTTGAAGAGGCAAACAATTAGAGATGAGTTCATGCGGAAGGAGAGAGCTTAACAAGCAACAAGTTGGTCAGCTGAAAGATGGTGGACTCCATGTATAAGAGAACCATAGCGCTAGTACAATTATGAGTGACAATGTATATATGAAAAGAATAAAAAAGTCTATTTTTATTTTTAAAAATTTATTTATTTGGTGGCAGGGGGCGGGGGGGCTCAGAGCTTATTCCTAGCTCTGCACTCAAGGATCTCTTCAGGTGGGGCCTGGAGGACCAGATGTTGTGCCTAGGATTGAACCAAGGTTGCTTCTATGCAAGCAAGTGCCCTAGCACTGTACACTCCCTGCCTTGAGAGAGTCTATTTTTAGAAATAGTAGATTGCAAACTGGAGGGTAACAGGTGGTCAAGTAAACATTTTCCCTTGGTGTGGCCCTTTTGGTGATGTGCTTGAGGAGTGGGTGCTGAGACTAAGGAAGCATACTTTGCATTCTCAATATTCAAGCTGGAGGATGTTGCAGGGTCCATTTTTTGAGACCAGTTCTTAATTCCCTTTTGGTGTTTTTGACATTCCAAACACCAGTAACAGTTATAAACCTCATCCCCATGATCTGATGGAATGGTTTGAGGGTTCTTTATGTTCCTGGAGCAGGATGATGCCCTTGGGCTATCTCACATGTGACAGGACATATTGAGATGTTACTGGTACCCGCTCGAGCAAATCAATGATATACAGGAAGAGAGCGATATGGTGATACAGTGATAAGAAAGGCAAACATTTTAAGTTTAAAGGTTCCAAACTTAAATGGTGATATATTTAGCAAAATTAATGGTTTTTGATTTATTAATTTGTTTATTTTTAATTTGGGGTCACTTAGATCAAAATGTTCCCCTTAAGTATGAAGCAAACTCATGTAAACTGAGGTTAATCCCTCAAAAACAAAATCTTGACTTTATGAAGTGGACTTGGAGAAAATTCCTTTTCCTTGTTTTGTTAATTGTACTTTTCTTTTAGTAGAGTTTTCCATATAATGAATCATACTGAACTATTCCTTCTGAGCGCTATGCTTTATAGTGTAACTCAGAAAAGCAAGAAATGTCTTCACCCTTCGCATAAGATACATGTACCTATATTCCAGTATGTCTACAAATGTTACCTATTCAAGACTTCAGAAATAATTCATCTTACTAGCTTTTAGGTTTTAGAATCTCAAACATTTGAATTTGCTTTGTATAGATTTTTAAGGAATAAAATCTGTTAGAGATATGACTGTTCTTATGACCCATTGTCACTCAGGAAGAATTGGTGCAGGTGACCTTCCCAGGTTGAGTGGCTCCTGCTGCTTCTCACCAGGCTGCTAGACTGGTTAGTGCACTCAGGAAAGGAAGTGAACAAAGGATTTTCAAAGAGTAACCATTTCACCCTACCAGCATAGAGAAGAAAGCCAACCAAAGACTTTTTGAACTCTAATGTTTCTTTCCTCAGTTTACTGTGTGAGGGAAGGAGTTAACCTAAAATCTTATTTCATGACCTGAACCTTCATTGAGAATCAGAAAAATATAAAAACCCACATTAAAAGAGCCATCTTGAGAAGACTGTCTTGTGCTTTTCCTGATTGTTTATTCCATTGTCTGTCTCTTTTCTGACCAGAAGTCACTGCATTTCCATAAATCACAGTCATGCCTCATAAATCTTTCCAGAACAAGGCACAAGAGTCTACTAGGGACAAGGATTTTCTTGCAAAGAAATCCACATGATCCTTTAAATATAATTAGTCTGCTTTCACCAGAAAAGAACAGATCCAGCACTTTGTTTTGTGTCAGATCTCTTCATCACTACCAAAATTGATTTTAAGAATATCACTTGATCACTTGACATCCCGTTATTCATTGATTTGCTAGAGCGGGAGCCAGTAACATTCCACTTGACCCTATCACGTGCCAGAGTAGCCCAATGGCATCTGGTTGCTTCAGGAATATGAAAAGTCTCAAACCGTTCATTCAGGGACTGGATGAAGAAGTCTGACTCATCTTGTAGGTGGGCAGCCACGTGATCTTTTGACATCCCGTGGGATCCAGTCGGTAATGGCTCTAGTCCAGCTGTCATCTCCAAATCGCATTACATGTCCAGCCCATCTGATTTTCGATGCCTTGGCAAATGAGACAGCATTCCTGACTTTGGAACAGCGACTGAGCTTGGAACTCCGGATTCCTTCTCTCACTTGAGTGAGGCGTGATATTCCAAGCATAGCTCTTTCGATTCCTCTCTGGGAGACCTGAATAAAACATTATTATCCTGCTTTAGTAGGGCCCAGGTCTCTCAGACATATGTTAATGGAGGGGAGAATGGTGGAGTTGAAGAGATGTGCCCAAAGCTGGGGTTCTTTGTCTTTTTAGCTATTTCTTTTATGCTTATGAAGGCATTCCATGCCACTCTCTTCCCCTTGAGCAGCTCAGGTTTTAGATCGTTCATCATGTTGACTTCTCAACCTAAGGTACACATAACTGCTGCATTCAGAGATGTTTGTTACATTGAGAGTGAATGGGGTCTCTGGAACTAGTTCATTTTTCATGAACATAGTTTTGTTGAGATTCAGCTGTAGACCTATCTTTCCACATTCTTGGTCGAAGTCAGCCAGCATCTGTGCCACTTGGCTGATATTTGGTGTTATTAGAACGATGTCATCAACGAAGCAGAGGTGGTATAGTTGCCTACCATCTGTCTTCACTCCCATTTCTTCCCATTCTAATTGTTGCATGATGTTCTCGAGGGTGGCGCTGAAGAGTTTTGGTGAAATGGTATCACCCTGTCCAATCCCTCTTTTGACATTGATGATCACTTCTTTGTAGAATGGTGAGATCCTGGTGGTGAATCTGTAATCAGCTTACGAAGAATCTTGATATATTGGGTTTGGAGCGACCACCAACTGGGAACAAGCAAAATGAACAGAATGACCAGAACGATTAGAACGACCAGAACAACCACCAACTGGGAACTCTTTGGCACCACTTTGGCAACATGGGAAGATACCATCATTGATGACATCGATGAAGAATACAATTGACTGGTTCAGCACCTCCATGATTGTGCAAAGAATGCCAAGAGAGACAAAACCACAATAGGATGCCTGTCTTCAAAAACTCTCGAGCTCATTCACCAACATGGCAAGGCATAAGCCTCAGGCAACTAAATGCTAACATCCAAGCTTGCAAAGCAGTGCAGAGAAGTGATAAAGGAGGACCTCAAAGAGAGAAAAGCAGAAGTACTAGAAGATGCAGCAGAAGCCGGAAAAACATTCGCAACGTCCTGCCTGTCCTTCGCCAACTATACGACCAAGATGACTGCCTGCCCTCCAACGTTCTGATGGATCTATCACATCTTCCAGAAAGGCAATGGAGAAGATTATCCATGACTTTTACTCATATCTCTTTGATAGCCACATCTACCTGATCACATATCAAATTCCGCAGGATGGATATGTTGTTCCCAACGTTCTCCCTCCTGAAATCCAACATGCCATTTCGTCAGTACAGAAGGGAACAGCACCAGGCCCAGACAAAGTCAGACCTGAACACCAGAAGAATCTGCCTTCAGTACTCATCAATACACTAGCTCGGCTCGTCACCGCGTTACCTGTCCGAATGCAAGGTGCACTCCCATTGTCCCACCAGGATATTCTACTGTTCAAGAAGGGGAGACATCCACGACATTGGCAACTATCGCCCTCATCTGCCTGTTGTCTGTCATCTACAAGCTGTTCACTCGAGTCATCTTGAAGAGGATTGGCAGAACGTTAGATGAAGGACAACCATGCGAGCAAGCTGACTTCCAAAAGGATTCAGCACAATTGACCATATCCACACCATTACCAAGCTCATTGAAGTTTGTAGGGAGTTCAAGTTGCTGCTCTATTTCACGTTCATTGATTTAAAGAAAGCCTTTGATTCTATGGAGACTGAAGTGGCCATCAAAGCCCTAGCCAAATAGGGTGTTCAAACCCAATTTAAGAATATAAAATAACATATTTGATCAGTTTCCAACTGTAGAAAAGTGCTGAAGAATAAGGAGAATTTCTCCATTACTACTTTCATCGATATTCTAATGAAATAAAAATATTTAACAATTCAATCCAGCTATTGTTCTGACAGATTTAAATAATTCCTAGAATTTGGCTCAAAGTACCATATAAGGTTTCCCTGATATCTAGGAATAATTGCCGAGTTCCTTATTGTTTGAGATAGAGGTATTGCTCCTCAAAGAGAAATGATACAAAAAATGAATACAAATACTTTATTTAGTTGTCAATTCTAATAAATTAAATTAATTAAAAATTTAATCTTCAGCAACTTTTAGAAAATGAACTAGCTTTATTATATTATATCGTTCCATTCATTTTCTAAAATAAAAAAGGCATTTAATATAGCAAACAAGGGCACAGTGATAGTACATTGGGCAGGGTATTTAGCCATGCATGCGCTGACCTAGGTTTGATCTTTTATTTATTTATTTATTTGTTTGTTTGTTTGCTTTTTGGGTCACATTCAGCAATGCTCAAAGTTACTTCTGACTCTGCAGTCAGAAATTATTCCTAGCGGTGTATTGGGGATTATATGGGATGCCAGGGATTGAAACAAGGTTGGCCTCATGCAAGGGGCAAATGCCCTCCTACTGTACATTGGAGCTCTAGCCCCAATGTTTAATATCTAGTACTGCATCCGGTACTTTGAGCCCCATCAAGAGTGTTCCCTGAACACAGAGCCAGGATTGTGCCCTGAGCACTGCCTAGTGTTACCTCCAAACAAAATGAAACAAACCTGAACAATAGCAAATAAAACAGATTTGCAATGATTGTTGAGATGCATCAACAGGATGGAGCATATGATTTTAATGCACTACTCCCAAATTCAGCCCCTGTCATGGCATATGTCCTGAGTACCGCTAGGAATAACTCATGAGCAAACTAACATGATGACAAAACCAAAGCCCATTCAAATAATGATGAACAAGGCACTGCAAAGCATTTTTTTGCAGAAAAATGAGAGTTGTTTTGGTTCACAAGCTGGATCAAATTTGTTAGCAAAAGAAAATCCAGATTATTTGCCCCAAAAAGCCTCCTTGCTTTTTGAATCTGTTGTAATATTTCTGTTTTTCTTTCCCTTAATTTTTTATTATACCACCCGGAGATATACAATTACAAGTATGTTCATAATTTGTCTCTGTCATATAGTGTTCAGCACCCATCCCTGCACCAGTGCCCCATTCCCACCACCAATGTCCAAACATTCCTCCCACCCACCCCAGCCTGCCCCTATAGCAGGCTTCTTTTCCTTCTCTTTATCTCTCTCTGACTCTTTATTTTTCTCTCTCTCTTCTCTTACATTTTGTGACTTGCCTTACCAATATTAACGATTTATGATGTATCTATATGTATATTCAATAATGAGTTCTAGTGTGACATCATAATTTCACTTCCCCTATCAATCTCCCCAGTTTGTTGCAAACTAGGATGAAGATTACAGTGTATAAATGTGAAAGATTCTGGGAAGAACCTGGTCCTAACTTCCATTATTGTCTAAGTCTGTTGTGTGGCTGTGAAGTGCTGCGTGCCAGCACAGCTGTGGGTATGGAGTGACTCTCTTCTGGTGCTGCTGGCTGTGGAGGCTGTGAGCTCACAGCCACTCCACTGACATGGAGGTGGAAGAATGGGAGTAAGGAGCCCAAATCCCGCTCCAAGTACAGCCAGTGTGACCCCCCTGCATGTGTGTGCTAACCCTAAGAGCTATGTTGGATTCGGCTAGGGGCTGAGCCATTTACCACCCTCTGAAACTCCATGGGTCGTTCCACGTTGGGTTGAGTGGCACAGCTGTGGTTCTGGAGTGTTCTCGTCCTGTGTTTTTCTGTTGTGATTTTTTTTTGTTAAACAAAGAAAATAGAAAATAACTCTGAAATAAAGAAAAGCACCTTGGATTAGTGAGCACATTTTCTTTTTTTTTAAGTATTTTATTATACCACCGTGAGATATACAAATAAAAGATATACAATTAAAAGTTCATATTTGGTTTTTCATACAGTGTTCCAGCACCGTCCCTCCACCAGTGCCCCATCTCCACCACCAACGTCCCCGATTCCCTCCCCCCATTCCCCAGCCCACCTTCATGGCAGGTTCTTTATTTCTTTCCCTTTCTCTCTCTTTCTCTTTTCCTTCCCTTCCAGACTATGGATTACAGAACATACATTAAAAGGTTGTCATGTGCATCCTTTTTTCCTCTATTTAATGCTCAGTTCTAGGGTTGGCATTAGTACCCTCGACAATTATTAGCACACTGTTCCATTTTCTGTCTTACCTAACCTCTGACTCCCACACGTTTGTGAAATTTCCACCTTTGACAAGACCTCCTGATATATGTTTCACTTGACCTTGGATATTAGTATCATAATATGTACATATATATTTATGCCATGCAAATAAATGCAGTCATTCTGTATCTGTCTCTCTCCTTCTGGCTAATTTCGCCTCAACATAATCTTCTCCATGCCCATCCATTTATAGGCAAATTTTATAACTTCATTTTTCCTAACAGCTGCATAGTATTCCATTGTGCAGATGTACCAAAGCTTTTATCCAGTCATCTATTTTTGGGCACCTCTGGTTGCTTCCAGATTCTGGCTATTGTGAATAATGCTGCTATGAACATAAAAGTAGGGGATGGTGTTTCCGCTGGGCGTATTTTTGGTTGCCCAGAGTAGATTCCCAGGAGTGGTATGGCTGGGTCAAATGGGAGTTCAATTTCTAGTCTTTGGGGAAAGTCCATATTGTTTTCCAGAAAGGCTGTACCAGCCGGCATTCCCACCAACAATGGATGAGTGTCCCCCTTATCCCCACATCCACGCCAGCACTTGTTGTTCTTGCTCTTTGAATATGTGCCAGTCTCTGTGGTTAAAGTGGTATCTCATTGTTGTTTTTTGATTTGCATCTCTCTGATAATTAGTGATGATGAGTTTTT